>CAUYTI010140131.1:0-61761 GCA_963575145.1 Galago senegalensis | reverse complement strand
TGGTATGTTATGAGAGGACTTAGGTGCACTGCAAAAACTTTTAAAAATCATTAACTAAATTATTTTTGAAAGACGTTCAAAGCACAGTATCTTCTTTTCTTTGGTCCTTTTTTCTTTTCTTTTTCTTTTTTTTTTTTTTTTGGATCAACATAATTTAAGTGTGCCATGGAAGTTTAACTATAGGTTTAAATGTGCTGCAGGATAAAAAAAGGTTGAAAAATACTGCAATCTAAAAAAGACAAGGAGAAAGATTTTTTTTTTTCCCCTAGAGCTTCCAGAAAGGGCACGGCCCTCCTGCCGTCTTGATTTTTACTACAGTGGGACCCATGTAAAGGGGCTTCTAGACTTCTAGAATAATTAATAACTCTGTGTTGTTTTAAGCCACTAACTTTGTGGTAGCTGATTGCGGCAGCTGTGGGGTGCCGTATCGGATAGTGTGATGGTTTGATTCTGTGTGTCAAGTTGGCTGGGTTAGAGTACCCAGCTGTTTAATCAAACATTGACCTCAGTATTGTTGGAAAAGTCTTTTGTAGATGTGGCTAACACCTACAGTCAGCTAGCTGGCTTTAGGTATGTAGGAAGGCTTCATCAAATCAGTCATACGTGCAGAAATTTAGGTTTTCAAAAAAGAAGGGTCTCTATCTCAAGACTACAGCATGGATTCCTGTCTGAGTTGCCAGCCCCCCTGCCTGCCCCATCGTTTGCAGACTGCTCCAGTCTCTGGGAAGGTTCTGGTGCACGTGCAAATACGTTTCTATTCATTTCACCTCCTGGGAAGCCGTGGTAGAAAGGGCTCCAGGCTTGAACCCTGGTTTCCCGGCTTCAGGCCTGTCCTCTCCACTGAGGCTGCCTGCCCCTCTCACTTCCTGCAAACGGAGAAACCACTTCTCAGACACTCCCTGGGATTAGGGCTAGACAAATGAGCCTGTGTCTGTCTGTCTCCCTCTAATGAGCTTCTCCCTCAGGCTCTTCTTTTCCCTTTTCCTTGGGTCTCTGCCTCCCACAGAAGGAAAGAAAGTGTGTCCTTGTGTCTTTCTCTGCCTCTCCCTCCACGGCTTCTCTTGAATGCAAACCCCTCTGCTGTTCTCTCCTGCTCATCTAGACAGCCTCTTTCTCCCCTTCCCTGTCTTCTCCTCATCCTCTGAAGTGTCTCTGCCCCAAGGGTCTCTCTCTGCCAGCTCCCCTCCTCCCACCTTCTCTTTGCCCCGTTAATCTCATCTAATTACTTCCCACTGCCAAGACTAAGCATGCAATGGGGAAGGAAGGGATGTGCTGGACCAGGAGCTCAGAGGCCATTTAGGCAACAGGAGGGCCTTTGGCCAGCTGTGGACAGCCAGTGGGCATGGTGGGCCAGTGGCTATCAGTTTAGGGGGACCCAGGGGAGTGTGATGTATTGATTCCCCGGTGCTCTCCAAAGTGGCCCTCTGGGACCCTGGAGCTGGGTTCAGTCCTCCCAAGCACACTGCCTGGTCTCCATGCACACTCACCTTGGCCAAATCCCTGCACCGGGAAGCTCCCAAGGCCAGGGAAACTGGAGCAAGGCTATGCAAGGCTGAGTTTGCTCATCTGTAAAATGGGGCTGATGATGCAGGACTGACAGCTGTGCACTTAAGGAGCCACTTAGAGAAGGCGTCCTGTGGTGCCTGGCACTCAGTGAAGGCTCCATAAGGACTAGCCAGTGTTGTCACCTGGGGGTGGGGAGGCAGCCTTGACTGTCCTTGCCCATTTCACTTGGTCTCTCTCTCTCATTAGGGAAAGTTGCTATAATAATAACTAGTTGTCATAAGACATCAAAAGGGGTTGAAGCAAGGTTTGCACAATACTTCAGAAAGAATAAAGCTCTTTCTGCAGGTGATTACACTTCATACTCCTAACAGCCCTAGGGTGAAGGAATTATTCTTCTCATTTTGCAAATGAAAAAACTGAAGTTCAAAGAAGGAAAGAAGCTGTGTGCCCAAGGGCACCCCACTCTGAGCTAGGATGGAGCAGGATTCCACTCCAGGGCAGGCTGGCTCCAAAGGCAGCTCTTGCCACTCCTTGGCCACCTCCCAGATAGGTGGGACACAGACTCTGAGGGGCAGAGCAAGCCCCCAGGCTTATTTCTGTTTGCACATCAGTGCAGCTGCATGCTGCCTGACGGTGTGCAAAGCACGCCATGTTCATTGTCTGGCTTGATCATGATGCAGCTTGCAGTTCAGGCAGGAGAGCATAACCCCACTTTGCAGACAGTAAAGCACAGCCTAGAGAGATTGAATTCCACACCCGGGTTCCCCAGCCAGCAGGTGGCACAGAGCCATCAGCCTCCAAGCTCAGGGTTCCTGGTTAAGGGTGTATCACCATGGGCACAATGCATCTCTACTCTAAGCCTCAGTTTCCCCCACTAATCTTACCTCCTAGGTTTGTAGCAAGGGTGAAATGACACAGAACTCAGAGAGCGTGGCATCCTCACTGTCCCTGGTAGAACCTCCCTACCTGAGCCTTTTCTTTCTTTTAGGAAACTCTTACATGAGCCTCCTGTATTATTGCCTGGGAAGAGTAAAAAATGCACAAATATTTATTGTCTTCTGTGCTGTGTGTGCGCCAGAAGGTTAATGGTGACAGACGCTGTCTGTGGCTGCCAGCATGGAGCTTACACTCCAGTGCAGGAGACCAACAGAAAACAAGATAGGTACAAATCCATCAAATGATTGGATGGTGTGTAAGTGGTGTGAAGGTGTAAACAATAAATAAACAAGGCTTTTTATTTGGAATGGTCAGGGGAGGCCTCTGCAGAGGGGACTTCTGGGCTGGTACCCTAGGCAGGCAAAGCTGGCCATGTGGAACTGGGGAGAAAAGGGTTCCAATGGGGAGGACAGTGTGTGCAAAGGTCCTGGGGGAGGGATGAGTTTGAGCTGTTGGTGGATGGACAGAAGAGCAATACAGGGCCTAGTGAGAAATGGGGAAGTGTTTCCAGCAGAGGTCGGCAGGGAGCCCCAACCATCAGGACCTAGGGATCTTTGGACTTTATTCTAAGTCTAATATGAAGTCACAGGTAAGGCTTTAAACAGGAAGGGACACGATGTGATTTAAATTTTAAGAAGTAGGTGCATATGCCTGTAATCCTAGCACTCTGGGAGGCTGAGGTGGAAAGATTGCTTGAGCTCAGTCATGAGTTCAAGACCAGCCTAAGGAAGCGTGAGACCCCCCCATCTGTACAAAAATTAGCTGAGCAGAGTGGGATGCACCTGTAGTCCCAGCTATTCAGGAGGCTGAGGCAGGAGAATCATTTGAGCCCAGGAGTTTGAGATTACTTGAGCTTGTCTGATGCCAGGGCATTCTAGCCTGGGGCAAAAGAGTAAGACTCTGTCTCAACAAAAAAAGACAAAGAAGTAAGCCATATGTATGTTCATAAACCAGTAGAGTCAGAAGGATCTTTAACTATGAACTAGTCTACCTTTTCATTGTGCAGTGGAGAAGCTGAGGCCCAGAGATGGGAAACATGTTGCTGACATCACACAGCACATCAGGCAGAAGCAGCCCTCGAACCCAGATCCTTCATCTCCAGCTCTAGTTCTACTTTCTTTGAGAGGCTGGCAGAAACCCCAGGCTGGGCACTACCTTGGTCTTCTTTACGAATGAGGAACTGTCCTTAAGCATCCACGCGCCCCTCCCCCCCAGGGGGACTAAACTTGTGGCTGTCCCTTTCCTCTGATGACTTTTGCCCCATTGTCACTATTGAGTCTCTTCTTGCCAAAGAAACACACATGGACCAAGTTCGGTTTTTAAATCACAGCCTTGTTGGAGTAATGCAATTCTGTCCGAATGCGCTTGACCCCATGTACAGAGACATCTGCTAGCAATTCTGGGAATGTATTTAGCATTTTTGCTCTGTGAGGTACAGAGCATTTTCCATGCATGACCGTGTCTTTCTCTTTGGGGAGCAGAGTCCAGGCAGCATGACCCCCTTTTTACAGATGGGATGATGTGACCAAGAGTAGGTGATTGACGTACGTAAAGTCAGGGAGGGAGAATGAGCAAGAGAAGGGCCTCTCTAGGTAGCAGGTGACAGCAACAGGGATTTCACAGGATCCCTGAGTGCCAGCGTGAGAACCTGAGACTCATTCTCTAAACTCTGAGAATCATAAAGTGACAGAGCTGGTAAGCCTTAGAGATGATGTGATGGAATATACCCTCTAGTCTGGTGATTAGAAAAATAATAATACCTGTTGAGATACCTCTCACACACACAAATTGCAGTGAATATTATGGTCCACAGCTTTCTGTGGGTTTTCTCTTGGGTATGTAACTGGGAGTAGAAATGCCGAGTCATAGAGTAGCTTTGATAAAGACTGTCAGCTAGAGTGGGCACGTCCTATGACAGCCCTGCCAGCGGTGTGGAAGCGTTGGAGTTGCTCCTCACCCACTCTTGGCACCACCCATCTGTTCATTGTTAGCCAGCTGGTGGGTCTGTAGTGATATTTCACTGAGGTTCTGAGTGGCATTTCCCTCACTAATGATGCTGAGCACTTTTTTATATGCTTATTAGCCATTCGGATATCTTCTGTGGGAACGTATTTAAGTCTTTTACGTGGTTTTAAACTGGGTTGTTTTCCTTGTTTCTTATTGTGTGTTCTGGATATGAGTCCTTTGCTGTGCATAAATATTGCAAACACTTCTCCCCGTCTGTGGTTTGCTTTCTTACTCCAGTAATGGTGTCTGGGAATCATTTGTGAGGAAGGAGAATGGCTGAAATGTCAGGCCTGGTCTGTCCACCTCCCCTCCCCCACCCAGGGGGCATTATCACCCTCCACTTTTCTGGGCCCCCACACCACCTGACAATAAGGGATTGGAGGAACTTGTCTAAGACCTCAGAGGGGGCAAGTGGGTGGGCTAATTTCACTGGTCCCAGAGCCCCCCTCTCTGCTGCAGGTGTCAGCTGGAGAGGAGGTGCCCCCTGCCCTTTTGCATGGCCCACTGTCAACAGCCAAGCAAAGAGGCAAGACCAGGGAGGCCTGTGTCTCTCTATGTTCCCTGGAGTGGAGAGAATTTGTTGGCATTTTCAACTAATACACATTCCATTGTAGATTTCAAAGAGCTTCCGAAGGTATACTGAAAGAGCTGGCATTATCTGATGTTTGGGATTATTCTGAATGCCAATCCTTCAAATGTATATAGTTCCTTCAGTTTATGAAGTATTTCCCTGGTGGCTATCTCATTCTACCTTCCTTAGTTTAAGCCAATGAGGTCAGCATGGTGACAGTTATTAGAGACATCAGTCATGTGCCACAGAGTTTTATCAAAGACTGATTCAGGGCACTGGGACACAGTGGAATGAGTACTGTGTCTGGGGACTCAGAGTCTAGTGAGTAAGACGTACAGGCCAACATAATGTGGGGTGAAGTCAGAGAGACTCGTTCATGATTCAGTGAGTTTTGACTATATGATGCGGGTACACAAGGCACCATGCTGGATGCTGAGGGATTACAGAGAGCGTACAGAAATGAAGAAATGCAATGGGAACACAGCACCCTAGTAGCCACCTTACCACAGGAGAGATGGGAGGCTTCACATAAGAGCCAAACATTTGAACCAGGTTCTAAAGGATGAATAGGAGTTCGTCAAGTGGGGAAAGAGAGGGATGACATTCCAGATGAAGAGACCTGCGTGGTGAAAAGCCTGGAGCTTGGACCTACCCAAGGTCACCTGGCCAGGAAACTAAGGAGCTTTTTACCTGACCCAGGTCTTCTGTTCCCCGACCTGTGTACTCTCTGCTCTCCATGGTGTCTTCTCAACACTCCTCAGGGCACCATTTCCACCCAGCAGCAAGCTGAGCCGTCACTATGCCAGACCTGGGTGGCATTTCCCAAGGTGGCAGTGGCTACTCTGAGTGTGCCTCGTCTAGAAACTGGGCTTCCCGACGGTAGTAAGCCATCAACTTGGGGGTCCTGTGCCCCTCACAGACTCCTACTTCCCTTCTTGTGCCTCAGTTGTTGCATCCGTACAGTGGGACAATAATAACAATAATTGCTGCATTGATGGAGCCTTTACTTCACATGTGCTGTCTCCTTTTATTTATGAAATGTCCCGCTAAGATGTGGGTCTTCTGAGTCTGAGTCTCAGAGTTGTAAAATGACTTGTCCAACATTTGCAGAGCCAGGAAGTAGCCAAGTCCAGATCACACCAGCTCTGTGGGGCCCCTGTGTTCCAGCTTGCAGCTAGTAGGTCTTCTTGCTCACACTCCATGCCTACTCCTCAGTATACATCTTAGGTGTTTAAGGGGTATCTGTTCAATGACTGTGGCTGTCCCTCTGACTAATCCCTCTGACTTGTGGACCATGGTCATGGAGGTGCCTCAGGAATCAGAACACCTCGAGGTGTGGCTGGTCCAAGGAGCTCTGAACACTTATCAGAAAGAGCCAACTCTGGGCCAGGCTCTTCCAAGGGCCATTTCAGTTACGTGTGTGTATGCATGTGTGCAAACCAGGGCCACCCCAGCTGGGCGGAGGAAATAGCATTGCATTTATTACAAACTGGGAACTAAGTCAGGTTTCCTGCCCAGAGGGAAGCCAGGCACTCCCCAGGTAGGAACGTGCCCCCAGGTCAGGGGTTCATCTCCTCTTTTCATGATATGAATCTAGCAGGCTCCGCTCTTTAGAAGTAAGCCCAGCCCATTTGCACCATCTATTCAGCACCTACTGTGTGCCCCTCATGGAGCTGAAAACTCTGAAGGCATTAATATTATTTAACTGTCACAAATGTCTTGTGGCTATGATAATTGCATCAGTCTGGTGGGAAGCCTCATGGTGGCACAAACTCTGGCAGGAAGCAGAGGGGACACTTGCCAGAGGGGGCACTGAGACCCAGGGCTGTGAGGCTCCAAGGCCCTTGATGGGTGGGTAGGATTTTGACAGCAGAAACGGGAAGAGACGGCACCCCCTGGCAAAGGCCACAACAGAGGCAAAGGCCCAGAGCTGGACGAGTACAGGGCAGGTAACAGGGGTTGGTGGCCATAGGCATGGGCACTGGGGTCAGAAAGACCCAAGTGTGCATCTGGGCTCCCTTACTCACCAGCTCTCAGACCTTCTGAAAGTCACATCACCTCTTTTTTTTTTTTAATCTAAAAGTTTAAAAAAGGGTGAATTTACGTGCCACAAAATTCATCCTTGTAACGTGTACGATTCAGAAGCATTCGGATGTTCGCAGTGCTGTGCAGTCACAGCCTCTGTCTCGTTCCAGAACATTTTCGCCTCTACAAAAGAAAACCCCATGCACAGTCAGCTGTCAGGCCTCTCCCCTGCATCCCCCGGCCCCTGCCAACTGCTAATCCTCTTTCTCACTCTGTGGATTTACCTGTTAGGGACTTTCTGTGGTGATCTGATAATCTGTTACTAGCTACCTGTATTTGAAGGGTAGGGAAGAGGCGACCTCAAAGCTTTGTGTGCTGGAGTGGAACTGACAGACTCTGAGCTTCACTGCAGTGATCTGCCTGGGTCTTTTTGTTAGAGAATCCTTAAGGTTAGTATTTTATGCTTATATCCCCCCCAAATAGACTCGTGTAAGATGTGACTTTTTGTGTCTGGTCCTTTCATGTGGTGAGGTGTTTGGAGGTACATCTGTGTTGAGCTTTGTTCCTTTTGATGGCTGAGTCCTACTCCAGGGTAAGCCTGTGCCGTGTTTGTCCATTTATCTAGTCAAATGTGGATGGGCGTTCAGTTACTTCTGCCTTTGGGGTCCTGTAAATAATGCTGCTATGAACATGCATGTGCAAGTATATGTCTGAGTCCCTGTTCTGAGCGGAATTGCTGGGTCATATGGTAATTCTATGTTGAGCTTTCCGAGGACACAGCACTTCTCTGAACTGCAGTTTTTACATTTACAGAATGGGGATAATAAAGATAGCTGTCTCATAAGGAGGGTTCAAGGGACCTTAGGAGAGGTTGTGGTGGATGGATTGTAGGAAGGATAAGGGGCAGGGGCCCCCTGTGCCTCACTGAGCTCCTCTCAGCCCCTGAGCCAGTGGGCTTGCAGAGGTTTTTGGCCCTTTACCCCACAAGGATGGGGCAGAGTGAGTGAGTAAGCAGGTGGCAGGTACTGCCCCCTCCTCCAGGGAGCAAGCCCCAGCCACTGACCAACCAACCTCTGATGCTGATTCCTCATGCTGCCTGCTTGCTCTTCCCTCCTCCTTTGGAGCTGTTCAAGCTTGGCATGCAGCAGGAGTACAGAAACCAAATTAACAGGTAAAATTCTCATTCTCAGCCTGTGACCCGCCTGGCTGAGCTGCACAGTCAGCTACACAGCAGGAATTGGGAGTGGGGAGGGCTGGGAGAGGCAGCCAGCGTCAGGAACCATTTGAGAGGGAGTGAGGAGCCCCTGATGTGTGGAAGAGAGGAGCAATGTGGCAGAGGGAACAGCAGTGACCTTTGCCCTGGAGTGACCCTAACCATGGAGCTCTCCTTCTTTGGGTATTTAGGTCCTTTTTATTGGTGGCTGGGAGGCAGGGGTAGGTGCCTGGGTACAGCATTTAGGCAGAACTGAGTTCAAGTCCAAGTGCAGCCACTTAGAAGTTGCAAGTGCCCTTGGGCAAATTATCTCTCTAAACCTCAGCTTCTTCATCTATAACATGGGAGAACACAGCCTTTTGCCTGGGGGTTGGTTTTCATTGAGATCAGGAGGGAAAGAGTATCACATGGCACCTGCGTGTGATGAGCTCTTACTTAAGATAGAGGCGGTGGGGAGGAGGATGGTCACACACCCTTATTTGTGGTTTCGCTTTCCACAGTCTCAGTTACCTGAGGTCAACTGTGATTTGAAAATATTAAATAGAAAGTTCCATAAATAAACAATAGCACTCTGGGTAGCATGATGCAATCTCGCGCACTGTCCTTCTGAGGATGTGAAGCCCTCTTTGTCCAGCAACCACTGTATATACTGCTGGCCCATTAGTCACTTAACATCTTGGTTATCAGATCGACTGTCATGACATCACAGTACTTGTGTTCAAGTCGTCCTTAGTTTACTTAAAGTATTATAATTGTTAGTTATTGTTGTTAATCTCCTGCTGTGTCTAATTTATAAACTAAACTTCACCATAAGTATGTATGTCTGGGGAAAAGCATAATCTATACCAGGGTTCCGTACTGAGGTTTCAGGCATCGACTAGGGAATCCCGGAGTGTCTTTCCTGCAGATGAGGTGGGGTCTACTGTAGTCAAAAAGGTCACATCTTTGTCAGTCCCCATCTCAGGTTTGACTTCTGCTAGGCATTGATTCCTGGGATGGCAGGAGCTGTGTCCATCTCTTTTATGAGCTCCCGTGTCTTAGGTGGAGTTCCCTAAGCAGAGCGTGCACAGGGAAGCGTGTGCAAGTGAATTAATTGAAGGAAGATTCTTGGGAGAGCTCTACAGACTAGCCAGTTGAAGGCAGAGGAAGCAGCTAAGCAAGATGGGGTTCAAGAGAAGTCTGGCCTCAGCCTGGTCCTTTGGGGAGCTCTGAGGCACAGAGGGACTCATGACTTTGTCCCCAGCAGAAGCAAGGGGTCTGGGCTGTCCTCCTCCCCACATTAGTCTGTTGTGGGTATGAGCCGTGCCCAGGGTTCTGATGGGGGTGTGGCCTCCTGGATGTGTCTGGATGAGGGTGCTTCACAGCCAAGAGCAGTGTCCCCAGAGAAGGTTGCCACAGATGTCACTGCCAGGTGAGAGCAGGGTCCAGGAAGGGGGAGCAGTGACAGCACTCACGGCTCCTACATGCCCCAAGAACCTCGCTGTGGGATTCTGAAGAAAGCACTAGCTGTAGCACCTGACAGACCCAAGTATAAAGCTCCCTCTGCCACTTACAGAAATCATCAACCTCTCCAGATCTGTTTAAGATCCCTCCCACCTGGGGTCCACAGGGTTTGATAAGGACACATTAGATGCCTTGTGGACAGCTGCTCACTGGCTAAGCACACAGTAGGCCATCAGCATCTGTCGGACAGGGTGTCGGACAGGGCATCAGCCTTGTGACTTTTACCTGTATGTTGGAGAGACCACCCTAGGTTGAGTTCTCTCCTGCCTGGACTGGCCCAGGTCAGCTCCTTCCCACCTGAAGACGGAGATGGAAGACATGACCCCTGGTAACTCCTGTCCTCAGGACTGGTAGAGGAGAAGAGCATTGTTCTGTTCTTCCTCCAGGAATGAGAAACCAGCCAGAACCTAGAATGTTCCCCACAGTTAGCCAAGACCTAGAATTTCCCCAGGGTGTTTGTTCCCAAGCCATTAGTCCTCAGATGACTGCATTATTTCTATTGTTATTTAGCTGGTGATATGTGGATACATCCTACTTATTAAAAAGGACTACATTTCAAGAGAAGTCAGAGCCACTAGCTCTATGCTCTTCTCCCTACCCCCTCAAGGGCGGCCACTGTTTGCCAAGGGCTGCTGCCAGCTCTGTCTCTGAACATAGATGGGCTGTGGTCAGGCAAGTTCTCCTTCAGGGTCCCTGCTGATGTAGGGCCCTACATGGCACCAAAGAGTGAAGAACTTCCTGCCTGCGGTTTTCCCAGGAAACCCACTTTCAATGTAGACAAAGCGATAATTGTAGTTCTAACAATAGTTTCCACTTGTTAAAACTTATTCTTCCCCAGACATTGTGCTAGGCAGTCTTTTTGTGTTTTTTCATATAATGCTGCAAATGTGAAAAGTGTTATTGTTCCCATTTTACAGATGAAGAAACTGAGGTTCGGGTTCACATCACATATGTTGTCCAGGGTCACGTGGTGAATGGTAGGGTTAGGGTTCATATTCAGCCTCATCTGCAAGTGAGGCAAGGTGCAGGAGTCCCCAGATTGGCAACCACTGGCTTTATCCCAAGTACAGGCCATTTCATGGTCTGGGCCCAGGCTCCTCAGATTCTTCCTCAGGTCACTTCTATCCATCTATGAGGACAGAGTGGAAGCCCAGAGAGGGCACTTGGTCTGCCCCAGAGCACACAGAGAAGCCATCCCAGGACTGTGGCTAGACAGGGTTTCCTTCCTCTTGGTCAACATTATTAACCTTTTGACCTTTTTGCTTTAAGCCAACCCCCAGCATAGCCATGCACCGTGTGTGTACGTGTATTCATAGAGAGAGGAAGGAAGCTTCTCTCCTGGGTCCCTTCACCATATGCGGCCTGAACGGCAGGCCAGTGGGGAGTGGCTGGCTCTGAGAGACAGTGGGGGTGTCCTGTCTGCCGCCCCCCCGGCCTCTACTGGAGCATTGCGCTTCCCTTTTCCCAGCTGGGCCAGCTCTGCATCCTCTGACCTCTCAGAGGTTGCAGTCTGTGGCCTGAGTGCTTTGTGGTCTGGCCTGTGGCTGAACAGGAACCTTTATACAAATCTCAGGAGAGAGAAATAAACCCAATGTTCCCTGGAAATGTTTCCATCAGCTTCCTGGGAGGGGACTTCAGCGTTCCAAAAACTAAAGCCTAAGCTTCAGACTAGGGGGGAAAACTCAAGACTCAGAGTGGCCCTGTCCCCTCCATGAATTTTCTTTGGCTCCCTATCAGCCCAGGCACTCTTGACACCCCGCCACCTGGTCCCCATTCACCCATCCCCCTCCTTTTGTGCCTCTGCCAAAGCACAGCCTGCCTACTGCTCCTGACACCTGTTGTGGAAATTGAGGCCCCTGTGCCATTGCCTCGGCTGTGCCCTCTGCTTGGCACACCTTTCCTCCTCTTCTCCAACACACTTTGGAAGTGGCCCACCCCCGTGGGGGCTACCTCCTCCATCTTTAGCAACACCATTATCCATTCCTATAGTGCCTGGGTGTGACAGATTATTCCAGACACCAGGGGTACAGCAGTAAGTAGTCTGGAACATTCCCCAGTCTTTGCCCAGCTGTTTGCAAGCCACATCTCCCTCTGAGCTTCACTGCAGTGCCAGTGTGACTTTGCTGTGTCCCGGCGCCCAACACTGAGCCATATACAGCAAGTGCACGATGAGCGTTTGCTGAACGAAGGAGTAATAGACAAATAACTATCACTTTACCGTCTTCTATGATAATATCTCTGCAGGGACTGTGATACCCATTGGTTTAGTACTGTATGCCATGTTTGGTTCTAGGCAGTCAATAATTTTTCTGTTCCCAGCATTTATTATTCTTGTTAATAATGATAACAAAGCAGCTGCTGTTGGTCCTTCTCATATGCCAGGCACCGGTTATTTCATAACTAAGAGCTGAGGCTGAAAGAAGTCAAGTCATTTTCCCAAAGTCAGACAGTGAGTCAGAAGTAGAGACAGGACTCTAACCCCAGTGCTCTGATTCCAGAGTGAACAACTCATGCTGTTTGGTATTTTGGCAACTGAAAGAGTTATTCATTCACACTTAGAAGTGGCTGCATAGCCCTCTTGGTGCAAATACGTACACGCCGTGTGCATGCCCCTGAGCTCCTTCTCCAGTGTGTGTCCCTGACCGTTTTTTCTCAGTCAGATCATGGGCTGGCCCTGTCTGATTGTCTCTTTGCTCAACCAGATGTGTGGTTAGTATGACTTACAGTATCAATTATTCTAAATGCAGCAGGGTTTAGGGAGGACATTTGTCAAGGGAAGGGAGAAAGAACCAAGATGGTCTGGTAATGAACTATAACAGATAAACTCCACAATCCAGGAGACTCCTGGGAGATGTGTAAAATGCTCTGGGACATCCCAGCTTGAAGGGTGCAAATGCCTCTAAAATCTATCAAGACATTCATTTATTGATCAGTCATTCGTTACTTCCTCAAAAGCTCCAGTGCTCATGCTATACTAATTCCCTGAGCACTTAAGGTGGGACATGGGCCTTAGTGATCTTCCAGGGCTTAAAACAACAGGCAGGGGAGTTAGACCTTGATGCACAGGCAATAGGGAGCTATGGAAGATTGTTGAGCAGGAAAGTGGCATGGTCCAAGCTCCATTCCTAAAGATCTGTCTCCCTGCCTGGGAGTGATTGGAATAGAGGGGCAGCAGGGAGACTAGATGGAGGCAGCTACTGGAGGCCGGGGGAGAGAGGATGAAGGCTGGGATTAGGGACATTGGGTCCATGGAGGTGGTGGGAAGAAAGGAAGGGTCTAGGTAGGGAGATGTTTGCAGGTAGATGGGACTGAGCTGTTGCAGGAGGGGAGAGAGACTAGAAGCCAAAAGCCACTACGTTTAAGAGGCTGAATGATTGTAAGAATTCCTAAAGGGGCTATTTCTGGGATGGTAGTAACATTAATAGTTACCTAGTCATTTCTCTGCACCAGGTGCTATGCTAATTGCTTGTGCATTTTATCCCATTACAAAAATCCCCTGAGGTAATTACTGTTACCGTCTCCATCTTACGTATGGGGAAACTGAGGCACAGTTACCTTGACATAGATTTCTCAGCCAGTGACTGGTACAGTCAGAACACCACTCCAGGCAGCTGCCTGCAGGGCTATCACATGTCACCCCTACCCCACGCACCTTCCCATCCACAGGCCTGCAAAAGGCTGTCTTTATTTCTGGAAAGGATGTGCATTTCCAAGCCAAAGCAGGGGAGAACCAGGGTGATTTAGGGTTCACGTGAAAACTGACCTGCATGCAGAAGCAGCACCTTGGAGAGGAGGCTCACAGCTGGCCCTGTCCTGTGCAGTGGGGACATCAGCCCAAAAGATTAATGAGAGGGCAGAGGAGGGAGGAAAGGAAAGAAAGGAAGGAAGAAAAATTGCTGCCCATTATACCTGTCCTTTGGCAGGGCCAGGTAATTAGCAAACCCTGGGCAATCAAATATTTTGTTTTGGTATAATTGCAAAGTAATTATGTGGTATGGGTTGTGTATTAATGGTGTTGATTAATTACATTCAGGTAGTAATTAAACATCTGCTTGGTAATCATGTGCAGCCTGAAGCCTGACATTTACACACGCGTACACACGTGCACACAGGCGTGCCTGTGCTGCCTGCGCAGCTCTTTGGTCTCATGCTCATTGTGTGTGTGTGTGTGTTTGACAGAGGCTGGCTGAGTTATTGGAGACCCCACTCTCTCCTCTGCCATACAATGAGGACTTTGTCCCCCAGCCTCACCTGGGACCCAGGGAGGAACTGACCTGGGCCTGAGGCTGTGCCACTTGCAGCCCCTCCCAGGACAGAACACAAAGCCCCTGTGTGTGTGTCTCCTCTCCGGCAGAGCCACCTGGCCACACAGGCTCTCATACGCAGCGCTGTGAGTGCTCATATGGGCACTCAGGCTCTTCACATGCAGTGCTGTATTGTTGTGTCTTGGAACTGACTGCGAACTTTGCCACCAGTTCCCTCTGGTACCCTCTTAGACTGTGTTTGGCTTTGAGGGTCCTTTCTTGAGTAGATTTCTTTTCCCCAGCATCTAAGGCCCAGGTACTAACCCAGCACACCCTTAGGACTGGATTGAATGAGCTCATCTCAGAGGCTGCAGGGACGGGTGTGGGATGCAGACCTGGGAGCAGAGCTCTGGCTTTCACCTGAACTACACCCTTGCTGTGTGATCTTGAGCAAGTCACTCCCCTTCTCTGTCTCTCTCTGGTTCCTGGTCCACAACAGAAAGAAAACTGAGCTCAGAGGCCTCCGAGGGCCTTTTCAGTTCTGCTGTACTCGGATTCTAATTTTGTTTGTACTAATGAGGATTCAGAGGCAATTTAAATTCAATACGTATGATCCTTAGTGAGTAAACAATTGGAAATAATTCCTTCCTTTATGACTTCCCAAAGACTCACTCATGAGCAATGAGAACTCAACTAAAATCAATAGCTTTTATTTTTTCAGAGAGAGAAATTGCAGGTTCCTTGAGCGGCTGGGCATTGCAATTCATTCTCGTATTTTAAAATTTTATGTTTATGTTTATGGACTGCCATTAGGTAATATAGATCCATCCTGGAGGTTGATTTTTTTCATTAGCTTAACTCATTTTACTTATTAGTTCACATTTATAGCTTGGGTTTAATAAGCACACCATGCAAAAGTCATAAAACAGCCTTTTTCTTTAACAATATTTTAAAATCAAGACTCTTCTCTGAGTCATCTCGGTTTTATTTGCTCATAACTTGCTTCTCCTGTGATTTGAGGCCCAGCATAGCCAATTCTGCTCTGTTATTTGACCTTGAGGTTCAGTGTCCTCATTTGTAATAGGGTGAGGGTATCATTTGTGAATAACGATAGTCAATTTCAAAAAGAAAATATTCAACAATCATTTATTGTATACAAATTGGTTCTTATATATAATCTGGCTGAATTTTAGCACCCTAAGAGGTGGATTTATTTCTTTATTACTTGCCACCTTAGAGGGGAGGAAACTGGGACCCAGAGAGGTTAAATGACTTGCCTGAGGCCACACAGTTGGTTACAGTTGCAGAGGTGGGATGCAGACCTGTCTGCACTGGCCAAGTGGACACCTAACTTCAACCATCACCATGTCTAAATTCAGTCACTCCCTTCTCTCCCACTACTGTGTTCCCTCCCCTCGGCCTAGTGGATTCAGTAACTCCTGCCTTCCTACCCCCCAACACATCTTTAATCCCAACTCTCTACCCATCCCCTATCCTGTTTTCACTTGTCTGGGCTCAGATGCTGTTTTAATCTTCCTGAGGCACACCTCTGCTCTTTGACCTTCCGTGGCTCCCTATTGCCTATGGATAAATGTCATCATCCTCGGCCTGGCATTCAAGGACCTTAATCTTCCAGCCTTTGTCTTCCCTTCCTGTCTCATTTTCTACCTTGCTCCAACAGGCAGCCTTGGTTCATGGTCTCGAATACCCATCCCACATTTGGGTGCCTTCATGCCTTTCCTCACCTTGGTCTCTCTCTGCCTGTAGTACCCATCTCTTATCTCTGTATGTTCGAATATCACTCTTCCTCTAGGAAGCCTTCCCTGGGCCCTTGGCTCCTCTGAACTCATAGCAGCATGCTAAGCCCCACCTTAGCCATCTTGAACTACAAAGCCATAAGCACTATCCTCTCCTCTTCCCTATTAAGAGTGCACTCCCTGGTGGGCAATCTGTGCCTCACTCATCTTGATGTCCTTCAAGTCCCAGGTACACAGCAGGTGTTCAATTAATGCTTTCCAAAAGAGTGAATGTTCATGTTCCTCGTGGGGTCCAGGAAAGAGAGCTCCCTGTCTTCTCTGTTGAATTCAGGACCAGCCCAGTGCAAACTTAGGGAAAGATTTGGCCACATTCTGCCTACTTTCAACACTCAGTCTCCCTCCTCACATGTCCCTCTGTCTTTCTAGAAGGGTCACATTTCTTCTTGGGTAGTTACTCCAACAGACCCATTTTCCTCTCTCCTTTCATAAAACCTGACCTAGGCCCATCTGGGCTCTCTGTTACGTGAATGGCCTTCTGGTTCCTGGCAGACTAATTCCAGCTAGGGTGTTAATAATGAATAGACACTTAGGAGCCGTGCACCACTCTATGTTTGAGCTTGAGGGTCCTCCATTGTACAGATGAGGAAACTGAGGCCCAGAGGAAGGGAAAGAGGGACTTATGTAAATGTATTGGCTGAACTTTTGATCAAGGCTACCTGGGGACCTCTTTACTCTTTCCTGGGTTACGCCGGTCACTGCGTTTAGAACCCTATTCTTGGCCATGGCACCTTGACGTTTGCACACTCTTTCCCTGATACAGTCTTCTCAGCAGCTCCAGGAGTTTTGCTGGAGCTCTGGGAGGTGGAATGGCCTATCCTGGTCACAGAGCTGCTGGCTAGCTATGGCACTGAGACTGGAATACAAGTCTGGCCAACCCTCAGTTGTACCCGGCCACCTTCATAGCTGGTGCTCACTGTCTTCCCGACCTGCTGGCAGCAGCCTCGAGCACATGCCAGATGTGATCTGCAGGATCATAGTGGTGGAAACAACCGAGGACAATGCCAGGCCAAGCCACTCTAGGGGGCAGCAGTGGGATCTGGCCTTGGGGAGTGTGGAATTCAGGGATGGTTTGATGTGGACCAGAGCTGGGGGAAGGCAGAGGAAGAGGAGCCTTCTGCTGAGCCTCCTGCCTGTGAGTCATTAGCACCATGGGCTTTAGAGCTGACCCTTAGCAACCATAGAGATAAACAATGGGTCTGTCACCCCTTTTCACAGATGGAGAAACTGAGACCCCATGCAGGTTAGGATGTGCCTGAGTGTTCATGGCAAGTTCGTGCAGCCTTGGGACTGGAACCCAGGATCCCTGCTTGGGTCCACTGCTGCCACCTCCCTGTGAGGGTAGAGACTCCCCTGTCCTAGCTCTTGTCAGTTGTGTGGCTGACTTGCATCTCTCCCTGTGGAGGGTGAAGGAAGATGGAACTGGAGAAGGGGTCCCCAGGTGAGTCTCTTCATCAGGTGTGTGTGATGGAGGTGCAGATACGCTGGGCAAGAGGCTGAGAAAGGCATGTGGTGGGGATAGGCAGGTGAAGTAGGGTCTGTAGGTGATGTGGGTGAGCTGGCTAGGATGGCGCAACTGCCTGTGTTGCTGCTGAAACAAACTCCATCATCATTTATTTATTTCTTTATTATGCCCTTTTGGGGAAAGCCAGGAATGCCACCTCTCCTGGGGAATGCACCCCTCCCTGGTTCATACCGTCTGGTGTGACATTAGCGTCTGATGTGACATTAGCGCTCACCAGCTTGCAGAGCGCTAATGACATTTGCGTTTCTCTGGCTGTCTAGGCTGTCTAAATGTGGGCTGTGCTTGGTGGCTGGGGTGAGGGGATCCCACAGGCAGATGGGGGGTTTGTAGCCCAGAAAGGGGAGCAGGTATGCCAAGCTAGGGGTCCAGAGAAAGTGGAGAGGGTAGGGGGAAAAGGGGATGAATAAGTAGTGGAATTTAAGGACATGGTTTGCCTAAGGACTTGCCAGGGACACCAGGCTCTGCCTACCCTGCCTTCTCTCTCTTTCTCTCTCTGTCTCTCTCTCTCACACACACACACACACACACACACACACACATATACTCTGTCCTCCTCTGTGTTACCTCCCCAACATTTATTCAGCAATTTCTACATGCCAAATGCTCTTCTATGGACTTTACAGATTTATGAAAGTCATTTTAACTTCTAGCAAAGCTCAGAGAGAGATGCTGTTGCTATCCCTACTGCACAGATGAAAAGACTGACATTCTGAGAGGACATCTGACTTGCCCAGGCTCCCACTTCTGGGAAGAGGCTGCCCCAGCACGTGACTGAGATCCAGCTACCTCTAAACCCGTGCTCTTGGCCGCTGCAGGCACTGCCTCCTGCACCTTGTCAGATGCAGTGAATACAGGAAGTTTGCTGTGGCCCACAGCTGGGTGAAGGGGTGTGCACCCACCTGACAGCACGTGGCAGGCTCCCACCACGTGCCTGCCACTGTTCTGGGGGCTGCAAGTCTGACAACTACAAAGGACGGTGTGGCCCGAGAGGGCACCCAGCCATGAGTCATGAGAGGCCAGAATTTAGGCCCCTCTGCAGGTGTCAGTCTTCTCATTAGTAAAAAGAGGTCATTGGCTGGCTGGCCGTGGCATCTCAGGGTCTCAGGAATGCACTTTGCCCAAGGAAGGAACTTTCCTCCAACAGGCTCAGGCTCAGGGAGTTTCCTCTCACTCACTCAGACATACAAAATGATGTCTCCTATCAAAGCAAGTCTGGAAACATTTGCAGAGCCCTGTGCAAGAGCACTATGGCTAGATGTGGTGAGTGTGATGCTTCCATGTTATACCCAGGGCACGGACACATGGGCACACTCATCTTTGTGTCTTAGTGCTGTTTTCAGGCTAGTTCAGCAGAGATTGAGTCCCCATTCCTGATGGATACTCCCAGGCTCCTGCCATCTTGGCCTTAACACTCCACCTCCTGCAGGGCTCTGAGAGAATTTCAAATAGGAAGAAGAGACCTTGGCTTGGGCAGGGTGAAGTGACGAAATCTCTAATCACTAGGTAGTCAGAGCTGGTTCTGCTTATCCCTGACAGGTGGGCATCTCCTGGACAACCTCAAGCTTGTGTGGCTGGAGCTTCTAACCCTGCCATCAAAGCAACTTGAACCCCTTGAATTTGCTTTCTAGAACTGCAGACGTAATTCTTCAGACTTCCCAACGCTGCCTACCCAGGTAAGGGAGCGCAGGCTTGTTCAGCGCAAGGTTTTATGCTAATTTTGTCATGGCTGGTATTGCATTTTTTTCTTTAAACATTTTTTTTAAGTTTTTTTCTTTTTACAAAGAAGTTTGATTATTTTTGTGGTATATAATAATTAAACATTACCATAACTATTACAGATAACACACATGAATGTATATCAGAATTTGGGGAATCTCAAGTTTGGAACACATATTAATAACATGTTTCTATAGATAAAACCTGGAAAAAGCTAAACACCATTTCCTACTCAACAATGTTTTCTATACAGTTTTAGCATTCCAAATAAGCCTAATATGTCTCTTGGGCTTTGGGGGGCTTTAATATTCAAAAAGCTAGTTTCAGGTCAAAAAGACGGAATTAAATTTTTTTTTTTAATTTCAGAGTGTTACGGGGGTACAAATATTTGGGTTACATGCACTACTTTTGCACAGTTTGAGTCAAGGTTCTAATCATGTCGACCCTCAGATAGGGCGCTGTTAGATGTGAATTACCCATTCCTTCCTCCCCCCTGCTTGATTTCCATCGAAATTTACTATCCTATGTACACTTGGGTGTTGATCATTTAGTTCCCATTTAAAAGTGAACACGTTTGGTATTTGTTTTTCCATTCTTGCGATACTTCTCTTAGGAGAAGGGTCTCCAGTTCCATTCAGATTGCTACAAAAGGTATTATTAGCTCGCCATTTTTTTTTTAATGGTTGTGTAAATACTCCATGGTATGCATATACCACATTTTATTAATCCACTCATGTTTTGATGGGCACTTGGATTGTTTCCACATCTTTCTGACCGTGAATTGTGCCTGCTATAAACATTCAAGTGCAAGTGTCTTTTTTATAGAATGACATTTTTTTCCCTTTGGGTAAAATCCCCAGTAGTGGGATCGCTGTATCAAATGGCAGGCCTCCTTTTAGTTCTCTGAGGTATCTCCATACTACTTTCCATACAGGTTGTACTAGTTTGCGGTCCCACCAGGGGGTGTATAGTGTTCCTTTCTCTCCTTATCCATGCCAGCATCTGCTGTTTTGGTGGCTGTTATTGTTGTTGCTAAGACTAACTATCAGAGGCTCACGCCTGTAATCCCAGCACTCTGGGAGGCCGAGGTGGGAGGATTGCTTGAGCTCACAAGTTCGAGGCCAGCCTGAGCAAATGCAAGACCCCATCTCTAAAAATAGCAGGGTGTTGTGGAGGGCACCTGTAGTCCTAGCTACCTGGGAGGCTGAGGCAAGAGGCTCATTTGAGCCCAAGAGTTTGAGGTTACTGTGAACTATGATGCCATGGTGCTCTACCGAAAACAAGACTCTGTCTCAAAAAAAAAAAAAAAGAGTGACCATCAGGAGGGCACCCTATTACTCTTTATCACAGTGTCTTATTTTATTTCTTTTGTTAGCAGGAGGGCCCAGCAGCTAAGGCTCTAAAGTTCAACAGAGCTATTTGAAATCCTGGAATTACCATTTACTGGCAGTGTGACCTCAGACCAGTTCCTTTACCTTTCTGTGTCTTAGACCTTTCTCAGTCAAGGCAGCAGCAGCACCCACCTCTTGTGATAAAGTTAAAATTAGGGAAGATTTGATAAGAGCATAGAACAGAACCAATACATAACCTAAGAACTCAGTAAACGGTAGCTGTCACGAATAGTAATCCTGCATTCATGTCAACCCGTACCTAGTTCATTCTCACTGTGATGGTCCGTTTCCTGAACTAAAATGTGGACTCCATGAGGGCATGGATTTTGTCTGTCTCATTCTTAACTGGATCTCCAGATCCAGCACAGGAATAACGTTGAATGTTGAATAAATGAACAAGAGAACATGCTTTACCTATACTATGCAGAGTCCTTAGAACAATCCTTGAAAGAATCTGTATCAGTGAACATAAAGGATTATTTGTGTGTGACAAAACCCACAAATAACAGCTCCTTCAACAAGAGAGAGGTCGATTTTTCTCCAAGGAAAATTCTGAAATCCTGGAATGATTCAGAATCCTGAAGGTGATTCTTTTATAAAAACCATTAGGTGCCCAGGTTCTTTTTGTTCGGTCTTACAGCTTCACTATGGCTTATCTACGTGATTCCTGATGGCTGACCACTGTGTCTCCAGTCTGGGCAGCAAGAGGGGAGAAATCAGATGCTGCCGGTATCGCTTCCATTAGTGTCCCATTGGCCAAAACATCGTCATGAGGCATTCACGTTGCAAGGAAAGCTGGGCATCTATATAGTCTTTATTTTGGGTGGCCATCTGCTCAATTATTAACACAATTCTATTACCATGGAAGACAGGGAAATGGATGCTGAGGGACCCTCTGCTTTTCGTCCCCTCCAGCAATGATGAGTCAGTGTATTTTTTAACCTTTCCTCCTTTCCTCCTCCCCTGCCTACTACTGATCCCTTTACTGACACTAGGGTTTTGCCTTTTACAGAATATCATGTAGTTGGAATCATACTTATGTAGACTTTTGGCTTCTTTCACTCAGTAATATGCATTGAAGGTTCCTCCATGTCTTTTTATGACTTGATAGTTCATTTGTTTTTATTGATGTATAATATTCCATTGGATGTGCCATAATTTGTTTATCTATTCACTTATTGAAAGTATCCTAGTTGCTTTCAATTTTTGGTAATTATGAATAAAGCTGCTATAAATATTTGTATGCAGGGCTTTTTTTTTTTGGTGTAGACTTAAGTCTTCAGTTTCTCTGGGTAAATACCAAGGAGGTGATGCTTACCTTTGTAAGAACCTGCCAAGCTGTCTTTCAAAGTGGTGGTTGTGCTTTTTTTTTTAAAGACAGAGTTTCATTTTGTCACCCTCCGTAGAGTGAAGTGGCATCACAGTTCACAGCAACCTCCAGCTCTTGGGCTTAGGCAATTCTCTTACCTCAGCCTCCAGAGTAGCTGGGACTACAGGCGTCAGCCAGAACACCTGGCTATTTTTTTGTTGCAGTTTGGCCAGGGCAAGGTTTGAACCTGCCACCCTCGGTATATGGGGCTGGCGCCCTACCCACTGAGCCACACGATTGTGCTATTTTTATTCCCCATCAGCAATGAAAGAGAATTCCTTTTGCTCCATATCCTCACCAACAATTTGTGCTTTCAGTTTTGTGGATTTCAGTCCTTCTCTTAGGTGTATGGTGGTATGATCCACATTTTAAATTGGATACAGTGGGTAAGAGATCGAGGAGCTTTTCATGGCCTGTTTGACATCGGAGGCCAAGACTATCTTGGCACATTCTGCTTCCTCTCCTTGTGGCACATCTTCTGGAGACTGCGAACCAAGCTTGGGACTGGTTGAATTCCAGGACCCTCATTCATTGTCTAGAATCTATCTCCCCAATTAAACCAAAGGTCCATGGTGCACAGTAGTGAGGGATAGGGATCAAGTGAGTGGACCCTGAGCCAGGTTTGCAGAAGTCTTATAAACCAGCCAAAAAATAATCCAGGGAGGGGCCAGATAGCTGGGAAGGCTAGCCTGTGCCCCTCAGGTTCAACTGGGGAAAGGTGTGCTGCTGCCTAGGTAGGTAAGAATCAGAAATGGGTCAGAAGGAAAGGTTGGTGGCGATGAGTAATGAGGGGCCAGGCAGAGGCTGAACTGAGGTCAGATACTGCATCTCTTGGGACCAACTCAAATTGTATTAAGCAAGGCAGGTAGTTTCCAATTATTAGTTTCCAGTATATGGCAATTTGGGGCCTACTTATTGGTGCCAAGGGGGGCTGAGGGATCAAATGATGCTCTTAGGACCACATCTGGTCTCTCTGCTTCTCTCCTAGTGGGCTTCAGTCCCTAGCAGCACTCCCCATGTGGCAGCAGGGCAGTGATCAGTAGCTACAGACTGACGTCATACTCATCTCTAATCTAATGAAAGGGGAGCTTCTTTATCCCAGGAGTTCCAACAAAAGTCCCAGAGTTGAGGCTTATTGGCTATCTTGAGTCACATGACCATCTCTGATTAATCACCAAAACCTGCCCCTTGATCCACGAATGGATCAACAAACTGTGGTATATGTACGCCAGGGAATACTATGCAGCCGTAAAGAAAGATGGAGCCTTTACATCCTTCATGTTCACATGGATGGAGCTGGAGAATGTTCTTCTTAGCAAAGTATCACAAGATTGGAGGAAAAAGTATGCAATGTATACACCCCTATTATGAAACTAATTTATACTTTTTATATGAAAGCTATAACCTAATAACAGCCAAAGAATATGGGGAGGAAGGACGGAGGGGGGGAAATGAGTGGAGGGAGGGGGATTGGAGGGATCACTTCTGAAGTTTATCTTACAAGGATATAAGCGAATTTTTCTAAGAGTAGAATGTGAACATTTTAAAATAGTAACTAAGAAAATGACATGAAGGCTATGTTAACCAGTTTGATGGAAGTGTTTCCGATTGTGTGTGAAAACCCCACACTGTACCCCAGAAGTGCATTAATGTACATAGTTACCATTCAATTAAAAAAAAAAAAAAGAATGAGGATCATTTTCAATAGACTGACCATCTTTGAAGAATTTGTGCCAAACCATTTTATTTGAGCTAAATTCACTCCATCATCCCTGAAAGGCTTCTCGGATCATGTATAAACTAATTAAAATTAATGACAAAAACATCACAAAATTCTGAAACATAATCAGTAGAGATATGATACCCATGCAAGATATTCACCCATGCAAGATATTATAAATACTTATAAGTGACATATACATGACAAATATAACAGCAATATGCCTGGAGAACTGTAGTATGATGAACTCAAGAGATCAAGATCAAGTAAAAGCTTGGGAACATAAGACATGCTAAATGATTACACAAAAGCACGGGTCAGAAAACTGAAGCCCACTCTGTTTCTGTAAGGCCCATGAACTAAGAAGTGATTCGTTTGAAGATTTACAATTTGATGAAAGGGAATACTAACTTTGAACCCAAATTAAGAGAAATGTTAAATCCTCAAAGGAGAACTCGATTCTTTTGATTAGTAATAGGCCTGCATTACAAAAAAAATTTTACTCAATTACACTTTTAATGTCATCAATTAAAAAATAGAAAAATGTGTTTTCTTTTTTGTTTTGAAGTACCATATGACATCCTTTGTTTTTTAGCCCACAAAACCTAAAATATTTTTCCTGATTCTTTACATAAAAACATTGGCTAACCTCAGTGTTAAGACGATTAATTTAAATACTAGGGGAGCTCATAAGCTGTTAGGGAACAAAGATAGCAAACTATTCAAACTTACATCTTAGCAGGAATCAGGGAGGAAGTAGTTTTGCTAAGAAAAGGTTAAAAAGGTTCAGCCTGAAACCAGAAGATAGTTACCAAGAAACCCTTCAAATACCATGTGTCTCAGCTGTAAATCGTAAGAAACTATATGAATAGTAAGAAAAGATCACCGATCACAAACTGGTCTTTTCAATTACATCTGTATGCACTGACACCTAGAAAATTACCTTTGATTTAAGAAAAACACTTTTACAGAATAAAGTATAAGGACTTGAAATCACTCAATCACAGTTATGTGTTCCCCTGGTGTTAGTTACTGAGGAGTTATGGCTTAGTATGTGGATCACTATGGAAGTTTTGAGACAGACTGTGTTATGGTCCATTATTTCACTGTTAAAAAACATAGCTGACAGCATCCTTTCTGATTCACCCATGCAAGATTCAACTTGCTAGCCTTATCAGTATGCTGTGAGGGCTTCATTTGTTCTCATTCATGTGGATTTTACATTTCTTGATTTTTGTGTATCTCAAAACTTTTGTTAATGACTCATACATAACAAAAAGTAAATTCAAGCTGTCCAAATACATAGGGGTTGTATTCCAACAATTTGATGCCGGAAGTGTTCAAGAAAACATTGAAACCATCTGTCAAGAATAAAACTAAAAGGCTTTTTCAATGGATGGAGGATAATACTATATGAACTCAGAGGAGATTTTCAATTTTAAAATTCTATGATAAATCTGAGAAAAGTCACAAATAAAGGCCAAAAGATAACAGCTATTACTGCTGTGGCCAAACTAAAATAAATTAATCCAGTGGTTAGGCAACTGATTCTTTTTTTTTTTTTTAAAGGTGTGGAGGCTTCCTTTAAGATATCAAATACTAAAAACGTTTATAAATTACACACACACAAAAAAAATCAATTAAAATCTTAGCTCTACTGTTCTTAAAAGAAAACATTAATTCTAAGATAATATTTTAAAACTGTTGTCAATAAAGGTACTGACAGACTCAAACCATAAGTCAAAATTCATTATTTTATTTTATAAATACTGAACAAATACAAGTATATACTGTTTGCTCCAGAGTACTGGGAGAAAAGAGTATATGGTGAGCAAAAACAGTGTAGCTTCTGCTTTTATTCAGCTTGCCTATACTCTAGTGAGCTTATAGCCTAACTTAGCTGTTAAGTACTTTAAAAATATATCTCTCTCTTGCATTGGACATATACAAAATAGCTTTTCAATGGTCAAACAACAGAAAAGTAACTAACCTAAAAACAAGAGAAGGTGGGGGTGGGGGTGGGGTTCTTATAGCAGCTCTACAGATGAACTTCCAATGTGACTATGGTTTTGTTTTTTTGTTTTTTTTTTGAGACAGAGCCTCAAGCTGTACCCCTGGGTAGAGTGCTGTGTCATCAAAGGTCACAGCAACCTCCAACTCCTGGGCTCAAGCAAGTCTCCTGCCTCAGCCTCCCAAGTAAGCTGGGACCACAGGCGCCTGCCACAATGCCCGGCTGTTTTTTGATTGCAGCCATCATTGTTGTTTGGCGGGCCGGGCTGGATTTGAACCTGCCACCTTAGGTGTATGTGGCTGGTGCCTTAGCCACTTGAGCAACAGGCGCCGAGCCCCAATGTGACTTTGAGTTGTTTCCTCTACTTTTTAAGTTTCTCTAGTGTGTGTGGTATGTATGCGCATGGATGTGATGTATATTATTAAAATAGCATCAAAATTTCTTCCAGTTCAAACTTGATCCGACACTCTCACCTTGATTATTTCCACCAACTGATCTACCCCACTGTCCCCTGGAAATATTGGTTGTCCTAGCAACAGCTCAGCCAACACACAGCCAGCAGACCATACATCTGAAGAGAAAAGAAAACAAAAGCTTATTAATGCTTTGTTTGCTCGAGTGAAAAATATTTGTATAAATTTTCTAATTTTACTTTTATCAGAGCAAATATCAGAAGGAAAAGATTGCGCAACAGAGAAAAAAGTCATAAAACTTCCCTAATGCATCTGTAGTTAAATATTAAACTTACGAAAGAGAAAACAAAGTCAAAAGAAATACTCGAATAAAGGGTAAAGTCTATTACTATTAGACATCAGACATTCAAATCTTTAAATAACAAGACAGAGGATGACAGTACCAAAGCTAAGACATAACTATCTACTTGTAACACTTAAAAATAAGTCAAAGCAACAATCTCTGCACATTAGTAAGTGCTTCCTGAAGAGCAGCAAGCAAAGATTCAATCTTCCACAGACATTAAGATTTCAGCCAATGCAAATTCTGAGGAAAATTTTTAAGACTTTAAATGGTTGACTTTTACGATGTAAGATGGGTAACAGAAAACGTGCTTATATGTATTAAAATTTTTAAATGCAACAGAATGGCAATATAAAGGAATATACGTTATTTCATAAAATAAAGTGAATACAAATAATTCATTTTGCAGTCAAACTGGAAATCTCAATCCCGAGATAAAATCTTTAATAATAATTTATCAACATATTTTAATAATTTAATAAATAAATTTAAGTCATAAACTTTAAAAAATAATTTAAAACATACATCCTAGCTTACCCAAGATAGTTTCTGGTTTATACCTATTGCCCTGGGATAAGTATTAATAGCACCCTCTTTTCCTTTTCGAAAGTATTACCATATTAGAAGATAAATTATATGATCATTCTATTTAAAGTTGGCTATTAAGACTTCTTGCAAGGAAAGGCTGCTTTTCAGTTTCCAAATTTCTGTGATTTCTGGGTTTTGCATTTACCAATGCCCAACTGCTTTAGGGAAATGAACATAAATCATTGCTGCACTCGCCTATCTACTAGTAGGGAAGGAGGATAGAGAATGTCATGGAGACAACAAGTAATTTAAGAGGTCTGATGTGGTAAGATGAGCTATCAAGAAGGATTAGAAATCACTGCTACAGTGACTACTTTTTTACTGACCTAGAAAAATGACACAGTATTCATTTAAGAAACTTAAGTTGATTTTGTCCAATTCCAAGTAATGATAACTAAAACCAAGACACCTACTTTGCAAAAGGAGACCAAGACAGTCCTTACCTGATAAATTAGAAAATTGCTAACTGAAAGAAATATAAAAACTTGTGCCAGGGCATTTTTTTTCTTTACTCAAATTTTTTTCTATTACTTTAGTAACAGTATTACTAACTCTAATAGCTAAGTAGAAAAGATATATCTCCTTATTAATGTAAATGATTTGACCTAGTTTTAAAAATATCCCTTTACCTAGCTAATTAGATACCAAGTAATATGCACGCGCTCCTTTCCCCTGTAATACCAAATAATCCATCTGAGGAGACAAGGAGGAAAAAACTGCAAGGGAATAATCATACCTTCATAAAAACCCCCAACAATGGGTAATACTTTCATAGGCAGTGAAAGGACGGCCTTGTTAGAATAACAGAAAAACATCAGTAACAGAAAAAGTTCTCTATCTCATAGTTTCTTAGTAAGGGCTAAGATCAACCATACGAGATTTCTCTTTCTCTCTCTCTCCTTTGCTGACAGGCATCCTGTGGGGGTTCTGTTCTCACAGTATCTGAAAAGAGCTGACCAGACAGAAAGGAAGTGTAAACTCTTTCTCTTTTACATTCGCTAGACCAGTGGTTTCCAACATTTTTGGCACCAGGGACAGGTTCCATGGAAGACTATTTTTCCACAGATAGGCTGGGGTAGTGGGGGTAAATTCTCATAAGGCATACACAACCCAGATCCCTTGGATGTACTGTTTACAGTAGGGTTCATGTTCCTGTGAGAATCTGATGCCACTGCAGATATGATGGGAGGCAGAGCTCAGGTGGTGATGTGAGAGATAGGGAGCGGGTGTAAATAGAGATTAAGTTTCACTTACTACTGTTCACCTCCTGCCTACAGCCTGGTTCCTAACAGGCCACAGACTGGTACCTGGCCTGGGAATTGGGGACTGCAGCACTCACTAGACCTACTGACTAAAAACTGTCTGTTAGAACTAGCTTTTTATAGTCATGAAGATTTTCTGAACAGACAGTAGGGGCAAGGGATAGGGGTACAAGTTTCAGGCCGCAGTTCCTCCCCCAAAACCATATGCAAGGGCAGAAGCACTGAAAGATCACAATCACTAACAATAACCCAGCTCCAAAGGGAAAGCAGCCATCTCTGTTATCAGCCTGCCTCTAAGAAGAGAGAATAACCATAACCTGCCAATTTGGCTACAGCCATATCTTTTTCACTCCCTTTGCAATCTCTCTGTAAAAGGCCTAAGTACTGATTCTCTTTGCCAGCACTCTCTCTCTCTTTTTCACTTCTGTTTTGGCCCTTCTCTATCTGGAAAAGTAAAATGAACTTTTTCTTCTTTCTATCCTAATCTTTGGGGACATTTTTCTCAAAGCCCATGTTTACTAGCTCACACCCTAACAGGCAGCATTCAGCTACAAATTTAGAAGACAAAAAGCAAAACATAAGGAATACTACTGCCAATAAGTTATCACAGAAATTTATAATCAAAAGATTCAGGTGACAGTGAATGATTCCAGTGGTTTTTACTTTATATTAAATCAGACAAATTACTAAAAACAAGGTATAATTATCATTCTCTTTCTGGGAGATACCAAACCTGTTCTTAATTCATAGGACAAATGGATGAAATTCTCCAAAGAGAATAAATCTTCCACTAAATCAAAAAACCAAAAACCCCCGTTCTTTTGTCTACTGAATTTTAGTTATTTGGGATTTAAACTAAAATAGCATTCACACTTTAATTCATGGGAAAACAATTTTTCAAGACCATATGGTTTAACATACTTCCCACTTAAAGAAATTCATGCATAATAAAGTTAAATATAGAAGAACTTTTGTAAGCTGACCACACAAGGGACTGTAATAAACCAGTCACCATACAGAGGTAGTCAACATAAGGAAGGAGGCCTACTGTACTGATACATACATGTCTCGTCTATGAATAACATTTTTAAGGGTATGCAAGGTCAATTCCTTGTTCTAAAAAACAGTCTTTTGTTCTCATTTTGCCATTTTTGAGTAAAACAATATGATCAGAGCCATCAGCCTTAGCTCTAGTTATATTCAAACAACCTTGTCAGAATGATCTAATCTTTTTATTTCAAACACTATTGCTCAAAACATTTCAAAAACATACCTGTTGTGTATACTTATCAAATCTCTGCATCTGGTCTGTGTACAAAGCATTAAGAAGCAAGTATCCTAACTCTAAAAATGCAGCCAAATTTAGGCTTGTTAGAGCTCTGAAAACCTCATTTTATATAAATGTTCCCTAATATGTTAGATGATACAGTTATGACTTTATTAGAAAAATCAAACTGCCACTATTTTCGGTGTCCTGGGCATAACTCATCCCGGTACCCAGTATAAAATCAGTATGATACATATATCTGAATAAAATATAAAGCAGCTGAGAAACTCAATGACATTCCCAAAGACAAAAGGCTGAAATTTGCTCTTGAGGAAGAGTTAACAAATAACCACACGCGCACACACACACACACACACACACAATCTTACATTTTTAAGACTAACACTGACTTTTTAAAGATTAACATTAGACTTTGACTAACATTTTATTTAATCCTACTGCCACTCAGAAAGGCACGAAGTACTATTAGTAATCTTCACTTTAGCCCTGTAGTAAATGTTGAATTCAAATCCAAGTTGACTATAAGCAAAATACTCTGTAGTATTTCTCACTTGCCCATTAACATATGCCATATATTACAGCTATGATCTACAAGAGAAGATCAATGAAGATTAAAACTAATTGTTTCTATTCCAGTCCCTCTGTCGCAAAATACCTTGACTGAAGACTTCTATAGAATCAGTGGATTTAGAACAACTACTAATAATTAAGGCTGATGTGAAACTAAATAACAAACTGAAGTGTTGTATTATAAAAGCATCAATAATATAGTTATCCTGCCTTACATTATTAATTTAATGAAATGACTTTATTAATTAACAAATACTCCAAATAGTAATCACACTCAGAAGTATTTCAGGACGATCTTAAATAAGCAAGTTAAAAACAAAAGGTGTACTTAGGTTTTACTTGAAACCTTATGCTAAACACAAATGTATTAGCTTTATAATTCTCACAGTGCAAAAATTAAAAAGAATAGTAAATGTATCTTACATTCTAAAAGGTGAAATTTGAAAAATTCTCTATAGGCATACCTCAGAGATACTGCAGTTTTGGTTCCAGATCACTGCAATAATGTGAATCTCACAATAAAGTGAGTCACACAATTTTTGGGGGGTTTCTAGTGCATATAAAATGTATGTCTACACTATACTGTAATCTGTTAAGTATATACATTAACTAAAAAATACTTTATTGCTAAAAAATGTCAATAATCATCTGAACCTTCAGCAAGTCATAATCTTTTTGATGGTAGAGGGTCTTGCTTCAATGATGATGGCTGCTGAAGACTGGATTGGCTGTGGCAGTTTCTTAAAATAAGACAACCACTAAGTGTGTGTATTGTATCAATTGACTCTTCCTTTCACAAAAGTCTTCTCTGCAGTATAAGATGCTATTTGATAGCACTTTACCCACATCAGAACTATCCAAATTGGAGTTGACTTTCTCAAAGCCTATTATCAACAAAGATCAGGAATATTTTAAATTCTCTGTTGTCATTTCAACAACGTTCACAGTATCTTTACTAGGACTAAGTTCCATCTCAAGACATCACTCATTTGTAAGAAGCAACTCCTCAAATTCAATAGTCAGATTACAGCAATTCAGTAACATTTTAAGGCTTCATTTTTAAATTCTAGTTTTTTTACTATTTCCACCACATCTGCAGTGACTTTCTCCATTTATATCTTGAACCCCTTGGTCACCCATGATGGTCTGAATCAACTTCTCCCAAACTCACGTTCACATCAAGTTTTGACCTCCTCCTCCCATGAATAATGAACGTACTTAATGGTACAGGCATATCTCATTATGCTAGATGATATAGTTATGACTTTATTAGAAAAATCAAACTGCCATTATTTTAGGTATCTAGAATGATGAATCCTTTCTAGATGGTTTTCAATTGACTTTGCCCAGATTCATCATGAAAATCACTACCTATGGCAGCTATAGCCTTATGGAATGTGTTTCTTAAATAGGACTTGAAAGTCAAAACTATTCCTTGATTCATATGCTCAAAAATGGATATTGTGTTAGCTGGCACAAAAAATATTAATCTCCTTATGTATCTTCATCAGAACTCTTGGGTGACTAGGTATACTGTCAATGACCAGAGGGATCTTTTTTCTGACCAGTAGGTCTCAACAGTGGAATTAACATATTTAATAAACTATGCTATGAACAGATGTATCCACATTGAGGTTTTATGTTTCCATTTACAGAACAATAGGCAGAGTAGATTTAGTACAATTCTTAAAAGCTTTAGATTTTCGGAATGGTATAAGCACTTGGCTTCAACTTAAGCCATCAATTGTATCTCTAGCTATCCAAGTCCTAGACAGCATCTTGTTCCAAGAGACGGCTATTTCATCTACCATAAAAAGCTGTTGTTTAGTATAGCCAACCTCATCAATTATTTTTGCTATGTTTCCTCTTTTTTTTTGAGACAGAGCCTCAAGCTGTTGCCCTGGGTAGAGTGCCGTGGCATCATACCTCACAACAACCTCCAACTCTTGGGCTCAAGCGATTCTCCTGCCTCCACCTCCCAAGTAGCTGGGCTATAGGTGCCAAAACGCCCTGTTATTTTTTGGTTGCAGCCGTCACTGTTGTTTGGCGGGCCCAGGCTGGATTCAAACCCGCTAGCCCAGGTGTATGTGGCTGGCGCCTTAGCCACTTGAGCCACAGGCACCGAGCCCCCCATGCCTCCCACTCCTTTTTTTTTAAGAGACAAGGCCTTACTCTGTCACCCAGGATGGAATGCAGCAGTGTGACCATAGCTCATAGTAGCTTCGAGTTCCTGGGTTTAAGAAATCCTCTTGCTACAGGAATGTGTACCACAATGCCCAGCTAATTCTTTTTATTTTTTGTAGAAAAGGTTTTGCTATGTTGCCCAAGCTAGTCTTACCATTCTTGGCTAAAGTGATTCTTCTGCCTTGCCCTACAGAAATAAGCTACTACACATGAACTTAATTAGCTGGATCTTCTCGATAACTTGCTGTAGCTTCAACATCAGCACCAGCTGCTCACCTTGTATTTTTCTGTTATAAAGACGGCTTCTTTCCTTAAACCTCATCAACCAACCTGTTAGCTTCTGCTGCTTCCTTACCTTTTCAGCCTTCACATAATTGTAAAGAGTTAGGGTAGGGCTTAAGGAGATGCTATGGCTGGTGTGATATTCGATCCAGATCACTACACCTTTCTTCGTGTCAGCCATAACACTATTTTGCTTTCTTATCATTTATGTGTTCATCAGAGTAGCACTTTTACTTTCCTTCAGGAATTTTTCCTTTGTAGTCACAACCTGGCATTTGGTAGCTGGCTTTGTATATACCTTCCTCTTAGTGAGGAAGGTATCATTTTTACCTTTTGATTTAAAATGAAAGACAAGTGTTCCTTTCACTTGAGCACTTAGCATTATGGCATTAGTAAGTGGTCTAATGTTAATATTGTTGTGTCTCAGGGAATAAGGTACACCAAGGAGGAGAGCAATGGGGGAACTGTCAGTGAAACAGTCAGCATACACACATCATTGATAGATTAAGTTCACTGTCTTACATGGGCATGTTTCATGGCATCCCAAAATAATTACAATAATAACTTCAAAGTTCACTGATTACAGATTAGATAATAATGATGATGATGGTGGAAAAGTTTGAAATGTTTCAAGAATTACGAAAACATGATAGAGACACAGAGGGAGTACAGGTTGTTGGAAATATGGTGCTGACAGATTTGCTTAACACAGGGTTACCAGAAACCTTCAATTTATAAAATAAAAATACAATATCTGAAAAGCACAATGAGATATGCCTGCACCATTTTTGCATTTCAACATTTAAGAAAAAAATCCATATTTCAATGGAAGTTAAAATTCAGATTAATAATATCAAATTACTAAAACTGGACAGTGCCTGTGGCTCAGTGAGTAGGGCGCCAGTCCCATATACCGAGAGTAGCAGATTCAAACCCAGCCCTGGCCAAACTGCAACAAATAGTAGCTGAGTGTTGTGGCAGGTACCTGTAGTCCCAGCTACTCGGGAGGCTGAGGCAAGAGAATCGACTAAGCCCAAGAGCTAGAGGTTGCTGTGAGCTGTGATGCCACAGTACTCTACCGAGGGCAACAAAGTGAGACTCTGTCTCTAAATAAATAAATAAATAAATAAAACAATTTACTAAAATTAATATTAAATTTAAAAGTATAAGCATTATATTCAGATTCAGTACTTACCTATACTAGAGGTATAATCAGTGGCTCCAAAGATCAACTCTGGTGCCCTATAGTACCGAGAACAGATATAGGAAACATTGGGTTCTCCTCGGACCAGCTGCTTTGCACTAATAAAAAAATAAAAAGCAGAAATTCTTTAAATCTAAACCTTAAAAGAACCTAGACTGCTATCATTTATAGTATCAAATGTTTATCTAACATTCACATCATCTCAATCGCATAAGATAGACAAGAAGTACCTCTTTCCACTAAAAAGCATGTTAACAGGTAATATAATAAATATTCCCGCTCAAAAGAGAAAAATAAATTGTCACTTACAATTTGACTTCTGACTCAAGGTGAATATCTCAGGGCTTACAGAACCAATCTATTTTAATTTTCAACATTTAGTCAATTTATTTATTGTCTAAATATTCACTACCCAATAAATTATAAAAAGATAGGCCTTCAACTTTAGGACAGAAATGATTCAGAGCCTATGATTTTTAACTCTGCTATGAAAAATTTAATTATATGTTTTCTTACTTCAGTTTTCCTTCTAAGACACTTTATAGCATATATTTTAAACATAAAAATAAGTTACAGTTGATTTCTTTTGATATGTCTCTCAAGATAACCTGGAGACACAATGAAATAAAAGTACTACAGAAGCTAGCCGGTTTGACATACAATAAGAACAGAGATACACGTAGGAATTAAATACAACAAAATCAAATCACTACAAAGAAAGAAAATGTTGAGGTAAAGGTACAAGAAAAGCAGGGTAAAGACAGATGAAAGTAGTCACACGGAATTCAATGTCTGTGCTTTTTTCCCCTCCCATTTATGAGTCAATGATAACTCTATTCTTACCTTGTTTTTCTTCATCACCACTTTTTAACCCTCTCCCCCAGTAGTGACACACACAACCAATTCATAAATTAATAAACATTAATTTAAAGCTGCATAAAATTAACACACTTAATTTAGCATAATTGATAAAAGACCTTTCTATCTTTTAAAGGACCTTTTTTAAAATAACTAGATAGATTCTAATTATGTAGTCAGAAAATTCCCTGTAAGACAATGTTAATATTGAAAGCTTTGTAACCTTTAGGGTTTTTTTTTTTAACTAATTGATGGAGATACCTTCTTTTTCTTAGAGATAAAACTGGTTTCAACTCCTGGCCAACAAAGTAGTCACGTACAGCATGGTCTTTAGCTGCCCAACTAGTCTATTAGCTACTTTCAGGTCTTGTTTCATTTGATAATGAATTACTAAGAAGTGAGTAATATGGTTTTGTTAATGTTACTTAAGAATCAAAATTGTCTCCCAAACTATACTTGCCCAAGCCAATTTTGTTAAAAACAAAAAAGGCAGTTTTTTTTAATCAAAGAGTTTATAAAAATGAACTATTAGTAGTAATAAAATCCCTCTTCCAAATTCATTACAACAAAGCTATCTTATGTCCCAAGAAAATGGGCCATACCAATGATGTTTTGACACTATGGCGAGAACAGAAATTCTACTAACCTTGGTGTCTCATAGTCTTTTTACAAGGCCCTACCAGTCACTCTCTCTCAGTGGAGAAGGCACCCCATCAAAATAAAACTCATCTGATTTGGGCAGTGTTTTCTATAGATAACAAATAGTAGTGCTTTGTTTCAAGCATCAAATAGAGTTTTGATTAAATATCTTTCACCCTTTTATTATAGTTCAGGGGACAGTCATGGCCTGCAAAATGAGTTGGATTCTGTGATAGGTGCCTGAAATTAGGAAAAAGTAATTGTCTATAAGGGGACATCATGTATTATTAGCAAAAAGAATTAGTTATGACAGAATACATTTGCCTATTTTTTGAAGTCGCTCTCTCAAGAGAAGCCCATGGAAAATATAACCTTTGTTAAATCTAAAATTTAAACTGTGGGTTGATGTAAAACTATTACAAAGAAGTAGGAATACAGATTTCAGCAAAGATGGGTCGATATGTAATCTACAGAGTGAAGTTTACAAATAAGAATTTGTGATAAGGATGAAAATAAACAAAATGGAAAGATGCCAAGTTATGCAGAGATGTTGTAGAGACTGAGAGGAGAGAGATTAGTCTAAGTGATTAAACCAGAGAGGATGTAGCAGGAAAACTGCCTGCATTACACGGGAATATGGGATTGACTGCATGCTGAAAGGTTAAATCAGAGAGACAAGATATTGAAAATTATAGATATAGAAAGGATAAAGTTTTCCTAAAAACTCCAAACTCACAAAATATTACCAAGCATTGAATTTTAAAAAGCATACAGGCTTCTGGAATTTGCAGGGAAAAACAAAAAAAGAAATAGCAACAAAAATAGATTAAATTATAGTGGAAAAGGAATAAAACACTGCAAGTAGATATTTTACTGCATCTCTAAAGATTAACCTTGAAACTAAAAGAATACACAGTAATACACAATATTTTTTAAAGATTAGTTCTCACCGAAAAAAAAAGTACATATATATAATGTAAATTCCAACACTATTAAAGTATAATCAATGAAAAAGTGAGTTTCCCAACTACACTATATTCCCAAAGTTTCCCTTCCCAGGAGCAATCAATATTAGAAACATTCCAGAAATAAGCCATGAATACATCTGTATATACACAGTCACACTCTTGTGTTTTTAAAACATAAAAGGTAGCATTCTATACACATAGCTTTAACTTTGCTTTTTTTATTTACTATTTCCTAGAGATAATTCTTTTTCAGTTCATAGAAAAAGGCCTCATTCTTTTCATGGATACATGTATTGCATTATATGAGTATGTACCATAATTTATTTGGTCATCTTCCTACTAATGGACTTTTAAAAACAATGCTAAAAATCCTTGCACATATACCATTTTTGTAAATGCGTATTTCTAAGGAAATAATTCCTATAAGTTAAATTGTTGGATAAGAGTATATACATTTATAATTCTGACAGAAATTAATAAAACTACCCTTATAAGGAACTGCAGTAGCTTATACTCTTTGAGTAAGGATTATAGTTTTAAGTTTGACACTGTAAAGGAATACATTTAAAAGAAAATGGGGTGGGAGTGGTAAGAAGGAGAAAGGAAGTGGTGGGGGAGAGGAGAAGAGAGGTAACTTACCTCCCAAAGTCACAGAGTTTTAAGACAGCTGTATCAGGATCCAACAAGAGGTTCTGTGGTTTAATATCCCGATGGCAGATTCCAAAGGAATGGATATAGGCTAAACTTCGGAACAGCTGATACATATACAACTAGAATAGTAAAAAATAATTGAATACTTCCTATCCCAAACAAATCAGAATCCTTAAGCATTAAATAAAGCAACAGATTCTCAGAACAGAACAGGTAAAATGGGACAGGATGGTCAGGACTCAATCTTACTTTAGCAAGTTTTGTTATTAGCTAGGTATTTCTATATGAATTAGCTAATAAAACTGTCATTAACTATATGTAATATTCCCACCATCCTTAAAAAAAGTAAAAAATAAAACTTTACAATGTGCTTTACAATTTTCAATTTAATTACAACATGTCACCACAAGCCTGCTAAAATGGATGTTTTATTTAAAACACAGATGAAAAGTTCAGAGAGGTAACCCAAATCATATGACTAACAAGTAACAACTCTGGACCAGAAGCCAGGTATTCTGATTTTTAATTTCATCATTCTTTCTAATATATCAGGTCGCTTAAATGTAAAAGTATTTCCAGAGTCATTTTTAGAATCATTTTTCTGAGATGTCAACCTCCAAAGTTACTGATACAGAGATCCTGAAAGAATCACAGGTGGAATGAGAAACTCTATAATCAATGACCTTGATAAAGCATCCATTGTTAACATCACCATTCTTCCTGTGAACCTCCTTTACAAATAAGTAGACTTTTAAACGCTATTAATAAAACAGATGCCTTGCTGACTATTGATACCGCCTTAAGAAAAATATTTTTGAATCTTATTACCAAAACAAACAAACAAACAAACAAAAACAAAACAACAACACCAAGAAATAGGTCAACAAGGATGAAAGTATCACACTTTTGATGCGGGAAGACATTATGGAGAAAGTGAATCTATCTTAAACTTTCTGTTTATCTCAAGGTCTGTTTTCTGATTAAAATTTTTTGTCTCAAAAATAAATTAATTTTTCTGCCTGCTCATTTTCTGGAATCTACACTAAAGTTACACCATGGAAAGAATGTTTGAAATGACTCAAACATTGAAGACACCAATATCTGGGTAAAAAACAACAACAAAAAGATAAAGCATCGACATGGCACCATCTTTAGAGACGACTTCTAAGAGTAGGGTTAATTAAAGTTAACATGAAATCTACATTTCTTCAAAGGGGTATTGTGAAAATATAAATAGTTGAATTTTAGTACATGCTTATTAGTGTTAATCCGAATTGTAGCTGGAAAAGTTTTAACCTTTTTTAAAAATAAAGCGTAACATAAAATGTACAGAAAAGATCTTTAATAAGGCCAGCATTTTGCCAATAAAGTTAGAATTCAGGTATTTAGGTATCCATAAAACTTTTTAACTTCATAATTCTATTACTATATTATTATTCACACAATCCATCTCCAAATTCTACAGCTTACTCTAAGAATTTAACTCCTTAAACTTAGAAAATAATCTCCCATAAAAACTGAGATCACAGGCACACATTTACTTTTAAAAAAAAAGATTTTACTAACTGTGTCAGGGTATTTATGTCTAGAGCAGTAAAAATTAAAAATTTTTCTTTGTAAAAAATGTTTGTTTAAACAATGTTAATTTTAAGATGTCTGTTCACTGTATTCTTTTATCTGAAAAAATCTATTCCATCTCTTCCAGTTTATCTTGAAAAGTCAAGAAAAAGAATGAAATATGTAACCTAGTATCTTTTTCACTTTGCAAAAATGTATTTAAAGGAAAGTTGAGAGGCTTTCCATACTAGAAAGACAGAAACACAATAACAAGAAAACAACAACTTATCAAATGCCAGGCACTATTCTAAGTGTTTTATGTATCATTTCATTTAATTTTACAATAACCTTATGTAATAAGTACTACTATTATTACCGTTTTAAATATAAAGTAACTGAGGCAAAGAGAGTTTAAGCAACTTGCCTGACATCACATAAATAGTATTCTGTAGTGGTTTGAGGATAAGCACTCCTTTTTTAGTTAATATTTCTTTATTTTGCCATATTTTTATTCTAGTAAAATATAAAAATATAATCATTAAATAGCTTGATGGCTAAATAAAAGACTAGAATAGTTAATTCTTAGAAACTCAGATATGTTTAACACTTTAATAATACTTTTGAAATATAACATTTATTTAACATGTACTAACTGCCACACGAAGAGTATTTCTACCTATTTGTTCACTTAATTCCTGGAATCACTCTGAGATGCACATTATCCTCATTTTTATAGAACAAGATATTAAGGCTCAAGGAACACAATTTGAACACACTTACAAAGTTATCAGATCTAATTCAAGTCCAATATCTTATTCTCTGTGCCATAACAAGTGTTTAAACAAGTCACAGGATGGATAATAATATTGTGTGTGTAGTTCATGAAAATGCATCCAGCTTTCTTGTGTACTCAGACCCTGTCCTTAAATATACCAGTTAAAAAAAATTTAATCACAACGATTTGCTAGTCATCTGTTTTAGAACCATACTTCAAAACACATTTAGTTCTGAAAGATGCTCAGTGTTGCAAAGGTGCTCACAACCTTTTAAACTTATGTATTAACTATCATCATTCCAAAATAACCAGTGCTATATAAGGATCTGCTGTTTTAAACAGAATCAAGTATCAAGTACTACAGTAAATTGATAGCAAAAAACAGTGTGTTTTAGTTTCTACTATCATCAATTTAACCACAAACGCAACCAAGTTTTGATTAGCCCAAAATTACACTGCAATCAGATTTTAATTCCTAGCACTGAATTCAGAATCCAATCCTGGATGCCTTGCCCAAATGATCTAGCTATTAAAGTCCTAAGAAATTTCCTTTTTTTTTTTTTTTTTTGAGACAGAGTCTCATTCTGTTTCCCAGGCAAGAGTGCCGTGGCATGAGCCTAGCTCAGTGACCTCAAACTCTTGGGTTCAAGCAATCCTTCTGCATCAGCCTCCTGAGTAGCTGGGACTACAAACACCCACCATAACACCTGGCTAATTTTTCTATTTATTTATTTAATTTCTTTTGCAGCAGGGCGTCTTAAACTCCTGAGCTCAAGTGATCCTTCTGCCTCAGCCTCTGACAGTGCTAGGTTTACAAGTGTAAGTCATCACACACAACTTCTATTACTAGTGTTTCCGTTTTTGCACCATTTTGATTCATTATTGTGAAGTTTAAAATTTTAACAATTAAGCAGAACTTTAAAACTCTAGCCATAAGATATTTAGAGTCAATGTCATTTTATCTTCTAGGATCATTTCTATAAAGGGCAAAATACAAAAAGAAAAACTGTATTTAAATATTTGAACTTTTAAACTTAACTTCTAGTTAATTTTCACAATGCCTTAATTTATGGAATAATCTGCTCCTAATCATTTAGTACAACTTTAATTAGAATTATACAATTATACAACTGGGTGTATACCTAGCTACTTTGCCATGAATTCTATCAAATAAACAAGGCAGTATTGATTAGATATCAAAAATTAAATAGCATACTTAAAAAAAATTAAATAGCATCATCAAAAGTTTAAACTGTAGCATAAGATATAGTAAATATATAAGTAAATGGCAATAAAACACTGAATTTCAACTTAGAACTATGTATTATAATTTTACATTATATACATCAATTATGGCACAATTAAAATATAAATAAAAGAGTGCTATGGCTAACAGAATTAAAATCTATAATTGTGAAAATTTCTGCTACTATTTATCAGTTTAATATCTGAGTGATGAAAAGTTTACAACAAGGTGAAGACTTCACATTTTAAAACTGTATAAGAATCTAAAAAGCTCTAACAATATGTACTTTACAGTTCTTTTCCTCTAAAAGTATTAAATAATATAGTTAAAACATACCTAGCACTCTCTCTTTGGTTCATAGTAAATATTTTCTAAAATGGGAAATTGTTACATTTTTACATACCTTGACATAGATTACAGGGAGTGTCTGTTTGGCTCGACTATAGTGTCTGGCAACTCTGTATACTGTTTCCGGAACATAGTCCAGCACCAGATTAAGATAGACCTCGTCTTTCTGAAAGAGTTTATTAAAAAAACAAACAAAAACAGATTAGAAATGAATCTTTAAATAGTCAAATTAAATTCTCTATACATTCTCTTGTTCATCTTTTTAAAGATTCATATGTTCTATTTGAATTATACAAAAATACTTCAGAATATAGCCATAATAGTAAAAATAACTCTACTATACCTTCTTACTGATAATTCCATGAAGGGAGGGTGATAGCCATTTCAATACTATTAAATTTCCCAATAATGAACTACTATTTTGGTTACATGATTTTAGAGAATATTACCTATCAAAATTTCATTTTTCTAGACTGATAATCAATGCCCTCATATGCTATCAGGGAAAGTGGCATGATAGGAAGGAGAGTATTGAATTGGAAATTAAGAAACCTGGATTTCTAGCCCTAGCTCTGCTACTAATTGCTGTGTATAAAAATCACTTTATCTTTCTGAGCTTCAGTTTCTTTCAACTATAACATGAAAGGCTGGACCAGATATTCTTCAAAATGTCTCGAATCTCTGCAAAAAAATCCTATGGTTACCTGATAATCTGTAATTGGTAGAACAACCACTTGTCTTCTATAATTAACTGAAGCACAAAGAATAACATGTAAGGCAGTGAATTACCATGCTAACAAGCTTATTACAGGTCATATGTTTAAGTATCCATTCTCAGGAGCATAATGACACCAATCCATGACCAGTGGAGAAAAACAAGAATTCCAACTAAACACCAAGTAGAAAAGAGAAACAGAACACTACCCTTACCCTGTTCTCAATATGAAATCATCTTACCTACCAAAGTAGGACAGTGAAGAATTTCATTCAACTTTCACCATTTATTATTTTCCGTATGCCAGTAGCCACTACAGAGGAAGTTAAGAATGCAGATTTAAAAGAGATCTGACATCTGAAGTGAGTATGAAAGAAGCACTTCAGGCAAGGAGAAAACTACACTCAATATGTAAAAGGTCAAAGAGTACAGCAGAGCTCAGGAAACAGTTTAGTGAAGCATTATGCTACCCCTCACCCTTTTGCGTTCTCCTCTTTTCCCTCCATAGTCCACTTAAATTCCATGGTTTATCATTATCCTCACTAATGGCCTGCTGCCTAATTTCATAAAGTTTTAATGGAACATAGCTATGCCTATTCAATTAAGCATTGTCAACTACTGCTTTTGGGCTACAATGGCTGAGGTGATAGTTTTGACAGAGACTCAATAGCCTGCAAAGCCAAAAATATTTAAGTAAAAGCTTTTGGTTTTTCCACAACTTGGGTTAAGTCCAACTTTCTGCCCCTTCTACCATATGCCTGTATCCAAAGAGCTGAACATGGCTGCAGAGAAACCTATAATTGTTTTGACTGGTCTCACATTAAAGTCATCAAGAAATTCAATTGGCCCAGCAATAATTATGCATCTGCCTAGTCTATTCACCTTTCCAGACTACTTTGTTCTCCTCTCCTCCTTTTCAACTTACAACATCCCCTTTTCTCTGCCCTCAACCTCATCTGATGACTATGCTTACATTTCTACATCCACCCACCTGTACTATCACAATTTAACCCTTTGCTTCTCCAACTATAATAGGTAAGCCGACCAAATTCCATTCAAAGGTAAATACTGTTACATATAAGAAAAAAAAAAAGGTTCTAGTCTACTCCTACTCAAAGTCATTGCTCCAGAAATTTTCCTATCTTTCTGGATTAATTATTCCCTCTCTGTGGAAACATTACAATCAGTTTTAAAACTTGGTGTTATTTCTCCCATATTAAAACAAACAAACAAAAAAACCTATCTCTAACCATACTAATTACCACCATATTTTTTTGCCCTCTTTCTAAAGCTGACTTTCTCCAATTCTGTTCACCTCTCATTCTCCCAAAAACTTACTCCAAAAAAATTTCATTACTACTAAACCAGAATTGTTCAAGCTCAATAATCTCTTTGTTGCTAAATCTAATGTCCATTTTGACCATTTTACTCTTCTCATTTACTTGACTCAGCATTACCATTTATTTAGCATAGACTACCATAATCCCCTCTTTGAGACACTTTCTCCACTTCAGAGGATACTATCCTTTTGGTTTTTCATCCTACCTCACAGACCCTAACCCTCTTCTTGTTTTCCATTTCTACTTGATCTCTTAAGGATCAGAGGACCCCAGGCCTTAAACCTCAGACCTTTTGTCCTTTAAATTCATTCCCTTGATAGTCTCATCTATCTAATGGCTCAATACTACTATACAATAATGATTTCCAAATACAAGGTCAGATAATTAAGTTTACAAACTCATCCTATATACTTCATTGCCTAATATCACTATGGTCACCTTTGAAGTACTCCCCTTGGGAAGCTATGCACCAGTACCTAGTACACCCTTCAAAGCACCTTTTCTATAATGAGTTCGTGACCTTAATTGTCAGAACTCATATATGTAATGTATATGTACATTACAACATATATATATATGCCTGAATCTCTGCCCTTAACTCCAAACTAATATACCTGTGTTCTTGACCTTGCTCAGGCTAAAAACCTTAGAAACATCTTTTATCTACTCCTAGTCCTTTAGGCCCTTCACTCCTTTTCCTTCTTTCTCTCTCTGCTCCTCCCTTTTCATATCCCTGTCAAAAAAACTAATGGTCCGTCTTTAAAATTTATTCAGGATTCCCCCACTTTTGCTACTTTCATTATTATAATCCTGATCTGAGCCACTATGACCTCTCACCTAGATTACTGTGATAGCCTCCTACTCTACCCAAATGGTTTATCTTATCCCTTTATAGTCTAGTACCAACTAATATTGAATATAAGTTATACTATATCTCTTTTACTCTACCTCACTGGTCTACAATGTACTACAAACCCACCTCATTATTCCTCAGTCCTCTGCTCCTCTAATCCAGTCCACTACTCTCCTCACTGCTCACTCATCTTTAGCTATGCTAGCTCCCTGATGTTTCTTGAATACTTGGCAGGCTTTTCCAATCAAGACCTCTATACCAGTCAGACCTTCAACTTAGAATGTTCTCCCATCAAATATGCACATAGCTCATTTGCCTCCACTCCTTCAAATGTCTATTCAAGTGTTATCTTCTTGGTGTGGTTTTCCCTAATCATCCCATTTTAAATTACAACCCAATCGTCTAGCCCTACATTCCCCATCTGCCTTTCCCACTTTATTTTTGCCCCACAACACAATTATCTTTTTCTTTTCTCTTTTTTGAGACAGGTCTCTCTTGCCTGAGCTGCAGTGCAGTGGTGTCAGCATAGCTTACTATAACCTCAAACTCCTGGCTTAAGCAGTCCTTCTGCCTCAGTCTCCCAAGTACCTAGGACTAGAGATGTAAGCTAACACACCTGGTAAAGAGAGAACGTGATGCTATGCTTTTGTACTTTTTTTTTTATGGCCAAAAGAGTCCCAAATTTATAAAGAGGCTAAGTAGATAAGGACAAAATAAAATTATAGAAAGGAAACAAAAAGGAATAACTGATAAAGCAAGATTCTAGAAGATTGGAAGAATAATACAGGAGTTTGAAGCTATACAGGGTAGTGATTAAGAGGTAACGTTAGTATGAGTCACACACAAAACTATACAGAAGTCCCAACTCTTTTAGGAACTATGTGACCATGAGGAATTTACTCAATCTCGCTAAGCATCAGTTTCTGAATCTGTAGCACAGGGCTAAAGAAGATTATGAAATACAACCCACATAAAAATTGATAGGCACATTACCTAACACATAATAAAAACTCAAAGTTTAGCTAATTTTACCTTTAAAAGAATGATATATATATTTTCTCTTTAAATGTAAAATAAATGATTAGGTATTAGGAAAAAGAAAGGAAATGTAAGCTGAATGAGCATATATCTGATGACCCTATTTCTTGGAAAGTAAGGTTATATGAAAAACTAAGGGTTATGCTGAAGCCAAAGAGGAAAAAAAAATTTCAGAAGTCAATATTAAGGGAGAAATCAGTTCCAAGTAAATGTGAGGTCTAATTAAGAGAATAAATAAATAGAATGCTGAACTATAGAAGGGATTGCTGTGTAAGTAGAATTTAAAAACGGTGAGTCTCAGATATTACAAAGGTCATTAACATAGATGTCAAAGCTATTCTTTTTTTAAACTATTACTCGATTACAAAGTTTTTTATTTTAATAAGCTACTTGACAAAGTTAATTGTGATTGCTAGATGAGATGGCTCATGCCTATAAACCTAGCACTCTGGGAGGCTGAGGCAAGTGTACTGCTTGAGCTTAGGTGTTCAAGAGCAGCTTAACTAAGAGGGAGACCCTGTCTCTACTAAAAATAGAAAAACTAGTGGGGCATCATGGCAGGCGCCTATAGTTCTAGCTACGTGGGAAGCTGAAGCAAGAGGATCATTTGAGACCAGAGTTTGAGCCCAGGTCAAGGAAACAAAATGCTATGTTGACAGCATGGCACTCTACCTAGGGCAACAAAATTAAAATTATCTCAAAAAAGAAACAAACAAACAAAAAAAATCTCAACGTTAATCATGATGTATTTATGAAATTGGAGATGTGTGAAGTGACAGATTACAATTTACTTTATTTGCTGAGCAGTCACATTAAAAGTTAAGAATATAAAGATTAAAAGATGAATGCCAAGTTCAATAGAAGTGTCTAGTTAAGCTCTGTCCTTCCCTTGTCCCAATCAATAATTTTTTTTTACATATACATGTGTTTATTAGGTTTCCACTTTTTGCCTTCACAAAATTAAAAAGGCTTAAAATTTAAAAACAATAACAATGTTTAAGATAAGGACTAGAAACAAAAACCTCCATAAAGAACGAACGAAGATAAATACATTCCCAATCAATATTTTTATAAGCAATTTCATTTATTAGGAATTGCAAAAGCAAAAGCCTCCAATGGCTAAGTAACAAATGTAAGGACATGAAGCCAAACTACGTAATGCAGTAAGGAGTAATGGTTAATAAGATAGACAAGACTTAACCAAAAGCATTCTAGTAAAAAATCCAACCAAACCAGAATGTGATAGCCAAATAAAGCATATCAGTGGACAGATCTGGCAGATAGATTATCATTTCAACACAGCCACTTTAGACTGGTACAAAACTAGAAGAATGGCTTAAAGTGGACTGAATAAGAATTTAGAGAACTCTAATAGTTCTAATAGGCTGGAACAATAGACCAAATCCATAGTATTAAATCTAACAAAGATAAAACCCTATCATTAAAATCAAAGTATCAATTTATAATATGAAATGATAAATCAGAGACAACCAAGATGAGATGTGACAGTAATTCATCTTAAAATTAAACAAAAGAGAGATAACTAAGCAGAACTCAAAAAAAAAAAATCAATGCTGAGCTTTAGCTAATGAAAAACATAATGTAACATTAGGCTACAGGATTATTGTGTTCAGATGAGTTAAGGTAACTTCGCTGTACTTCTATGAAGTTCAGGCTTCATTTGGAGTACTGATGGATATCCCTTTTCAGGTAGCATATTTTAGTCATAATATTAACAAAACATAATAAATCAAAGGAAGAAGATTAAAAACCATGTCTGCTATAGGTTGAATGCTCTAATTTACTATGTCATGACAAACATGAAAGCTCAAAACATGAATACTCCTTTTACATTTACAAACGTTCAAATGTAAATTAAATAGTCATAAGAATGATACCTATGTAGGAAGAGTGCCCATATATAAGAAATATCCTATTTCACATTCCTGAAATATAGTTTTGTTTAGAGGTAAAAGATAATTAATCAGGCCAGGGATGCTAATATTTCAAGAAGAAAAGAGGAGCAGGATTCAGCATTTTGAGTCCTTGTAATTTTCTGAAGTATCTCAGGTCTGCTGTTTTCTTAACATAATCTCTCTTTTAGATTATCAGACAGAATGTCGGAATACTTACAGATTAATTGTAAACTTTAAAAGCTAAATACAGAAACACAACACACGGAGTATCACTTCAGATGCAAACACTGAAAATAATGAGTCCACCAACGTGAGAAACCACTAAGTTCAAAGAGCTATTAATAGGCTTCCAAAAAGTTGGCTTACAAGTCACTGCTACAAGTCCCTTGAAAGGAATTTGTTATTATACAAAGTGGATCTTACTAGAAACCTCTAAAAACTTATGTGATGTATATAATTTAGGGAATATTTTTCTCAGTGGTTCAGTTTTCCTAATTATTGGTTTTATTAATAAACCTCTCTAATCACTGATAACTACTACTCTATGCATTTCACATTGAAAATTACACACTGAATAAGAAATTTAAATGACAAAAGTTTGATTACATCTAACAACAACTCAACAACAGCTGGGCTATCTCCCTCCTACTTTTGTAAAATAGATACTGCTATGATGCTCTTACCCCCAGATGATTTCCTGAGGTTAAGGAAACAAAATGCCTTGAGGCTGACATTTTAAACAGAATCATGACATAATTCTAAAAATTTGAAGAGAAGCAAAGTAGAACATTAGAGAACCCAGTAATAAAACATTCAACACAACATCATGATAGCCCATAATTCTCCTTAGAACTGGGTAAGGAGGCTCGGCGCCTGTGGCTCAAGTGGCTTAGGTGCCAGCCACATACACCTAAGGTGGTGGGTTCGAATCTAGCCAGGGCGCGCCAAACAACAATGAAGGCTGCAACCAAAAAAATAGCTGGGCGTTGTGGCGGGCGCCTGTGGTCCCAGCTACTTGGGAGGCGGAGGCAAGAGACTCGTTTGAGCCCAGGAGTTGGAGGTTGCTGTGAGCTGTGATGTCATGGCACTCTACCCAGGGGGACAGCTTGAGGCTCTGTCTCAAAAAAAAAAAAAAAAAAAAAAGAACTGGGTAAGGAATTTCAACTAGCAAAAAACTTTCAAAACAGCTGTCTTTTCCCTGTTGGGCGTGCCTGAAAGGCTAGAGAGAGAATAAGACCTTACTAACAGTAAAGAGAGCATAAATTAGACAAAACAAACATACCTTTTTGTATGAGGCTGAGTGAGGGAACTGGAAAGGGAGGCAGGCACTGAGCATACAATAATAATTAAGGCAAATTTCACCTCTATCTCACACCTTAAAACAAAATAAATTTCAAAATCACCAAAGGGTTTAAAAAAAAAAACTATAAATGTGCCAGAGGAAAACATGACTGTTTTTGCAAATCTCAGAGGACTAAAGAGCTTATTATAAGCCACTGAAGAAAATAATGTCATTTTGATTACATAAAAATGTAAAGTCTTTTATTACTTTAAAAAATAAAATCACACAAATCAAGTCCAAAAACTATGACAATTGAGGATGGGGGAAAGGCCCACAAGAGAGAAAAAACACAATTAAATTCAAGGAGGAGGAGGGGCATGGGAGTTTTGTAAGTTGCCACCTAACAGGTATAATGCAGAGGTATGTGGCATACTTCCTGGGTGAAGGGAACTGCAACTGGTACTTTACCTTACAAACACATACAGAATGTAACCTAATAGCAACTCTCATATTAATCCAAAATAAAAAAAAGGGGGGGGGGGAATATTTCTGTAACACATGACAAAGGGCTAGTTTGTTTTTATTTTAAAGTGGTATTGGTAAAGTGCAAATACCACTTGGAAGTCAGTAACAAAAGACAAACATTCAAATAGAAAAAACAGAAAGGGGCATGAACAGATGGCCATACAAACGGCCTTCCAAAATGTAGAAAAGATGTTCAGCCTCATTCATAATTAAAGAAATGTAATAAAAATAACAAGCCACAATTTTTTACTTATTAAACTGGAAAAGAAAATTCAATCTGAGAAAGCTAAGATAACCCACTAATGAAACATCCAATACCACATTATGGTAGCCCACAATTTTCCTTAGACTTGGGCTAGGGAATTCCAAATGGCAAAAAACTTTAAAACATAGAAAGAATGAACACTATTTAATAAGACAAAAAAAGGGACTAAAATCAACAAGTTAGGGTATGTTTTAAAATAACTAAAAGAACAGAATTGGAATGTTCCTAACATAAAGAAATGGTAAATACCTAAGGTGTGGATACCCCAATGAACTTTGATCTGATTAATTCCTATTGCATGCCTGTATCATTAACATCATACATGTCCTATAAAGACATACAATTATTGTGTACCCATAATAATTAACACATTAATTGCCATGTGAATTGTATTTAACTCATGCTAGTTTTGAGCCACGGGCCTCACGAAGCAAATGTAACTTATAGGTCTCTTGACTTTGGGAGCAGTGTGATGTGTAGGCAACCCTGAATCACCATCTCCTGTTGCCCTGCTCCAGCTGTCCTACACTCAATCGCATCACACATGCTAGACTGTGCTCTCCAATTACCATAACTTCCAATTGCACATTTCCCCTTGAATGGTTCCCTGGCAGCTCTTTGACAAAACTGACACAACAGTATGCAGCCATGTGACATGCTGCACATATTTTGTGGATATGCTACAGGGAGTGTCATCAGGACCAGCCAACGTCTACTGCAGACACAACTAAATACCTGTGGAATTATAAAAGACTCGATCCTCATATTCAGTAAATATGTCCTCAGTCACAAGACTCAAACTCAGAAAATAATTTTTAAAAAACAAATTTTTCCTTCAATTACAAAGGATCATTTTGTTTTTGAAGTTTTTATTCTATTTTCATAATAAAAACACTGTGGCCCCCATGAAAAAAATTTGTGTGTGGCAGTCAGTGAGTTAAAAAGAAAAAAGAGAAGAAGAAAACAAAACAAAACACAACAGCTATCTTTTCTGTGATGGGTATGTCAAATTGGCTAGAGAAAACTAATACTAGAATAGGGTCACTATCACTACAGCAATAGCCCCATCCTGATTTTATGAGGGCTTATTTTGCTTATATGTGGTGTCAGAGATATCTGGAGCAGAGACCTTTTTTCTTTTTCTAATTAGCTTTCCTTAGTGTTTGTGTATTTACTGTGTGGCCCAAGATAGCTCTTATCTTCCAGCATACAGCAAAAAGTAAAAAGGTTGGAGATACCCCTGCACTACAACATGATTGTGGTGAAAGCCCAACTCATGAAACCTTCTGGAAGACAATGGGTTAATGTGTTAACATAAAAGAGAAGACCCCCAAACCCTCAACTACATTCAACAATCCCATTTCTAAGAATTAAATCCATGAAGACAATTTTCTGTGTGTACATGTGTACATTCATTCATAAGATGAAAGAAGATGTATGAAGAGCAAGGAATTACAAATAACTTATATGCCATATATTATAGTATCAGAAAATAAAGACAGGCTCGAAATAAAATAAAACCGAACAAAAAGCCCACACTGATGGAGGCTATGTTAAAGAACCACAGTAGCTACCTGAAAAAGCTCCCAATGACCAAAAATTAAACAGTACAGGAAATATACAGGAGTATATGAAATATACAGGAGCCCATAGTGAGATAAATGACTAAATAGGTTAACAAATGGGGAAGAAAACATAAGCCTTTTGTGCAAAAAGAAGAAAAAAAGAAACGAAGGAAAATCCTATTAATTTATGTTGCCACTCTACCATTAAGGAAAAGAAATAAAGGAGCATAACGCCCATCTTATGTGTAGTCTGTGCATAGTGACTTCTTTGGGTAAAGAAAGAGTAACTTTAGAGTGGAGATAACTAACAAACACTACGTCAGCCTAGTAATGAAGGTTAGTAGCAATAACCAAAAATTGTGTTGACTGTATATATTTTTGAAATGATACGATGAAAATAGCACTTTACTTCTGTGGTCTTCTTTCCAGTAACTTATAAGCCCAGTTTTACCATTAAAAAAAAAATAAGACAAATTCCAATATTGAGGTATCCTATAAAATATAAAATCTTCAAAATTATCAAGATCATCAAAAACAGGAAAGTCTGCAAAACTACCACCACCAAGGAGGCCTATGGGGACACACTAAACATAATACGGTTCTCAAATGTGGTATTCTTTCTTTCCTTTTGTCTTTGTAAACGTAATATGCATCTCAAATGGGATCATAAATTAAAAGATATTAGGCAAAAACTAAAAAATCTGAATAAGCTATGAACTTCAGTAAATAATAGTATATAATATTGATTCATTAACTGTAACAAATATACCATATTAATATGTTAACAACAGAGAAAACTGGGAGTAGAATGTATGTATATAGAAATAAAAAACTCTACAATTACGTTGCTGGGAAACAGGGGCTCATGTTCCAAAATAATATGTATGTTATGTGCTCATACAGGCTCACAAGAAACTTACCTCTTTGAAGAGTGGGACTAGGGGATTTAGAGATTAAGGTAAAGATGATCTTACTTTTAAGTTTTTCCCCTTCTATTTTATTTCAATTTTTTATAATACGTATATAATAATGTTTTAGTTCCACCCAAATATAAAAATAACATAACAAAGGTAGCAACTGATATTCAAAAGAAACTCCTAGATTAATATTTTCAAGCAGATGATAGTTACCACTTTATATGCCATCAGTAACAATTTATACTTTGTGAGGAGGTTTTGATAATTCTTCTTCCTGACAGTCTAGTGAATAAAATTCCCTGCTATCAGTGATTTTCACACAGTAAAATGGAGAGGAAAGGGATAGAGGGAGAGTTGTACATTGCAAACTTGATCCTAGTACCATTTCTATAGATCGCAGTTTTCATTTGATTAAAGTAACAACAGCAACAAAATCCTTTCTATACAAGGTTGACATTGACCTAAATAATCATTTATGAATCCTCTTCTACTTCCCTAGCTTCACTTCCCAATATCATCCCCACATGTTCCTGTATTTTATATACCAGCAATTTCAAACTAAAATAGAACCTCCATAGCAGACCACCTCCACATTTTGACCACCACTTTAAGTTGACCTAATTTTTACAGACCAGCCATGCACCACATGTACATATCAGTACAACAGGCCTAGTTCCTTATATTGACCACCTCTGTATGTTGACCAGTTTGTTACAGTCCTTTGGGTGGTCAACTTACAATGGTTCTACTGTACTTATATTTTCTCTGTACATACTATGCTGTGAAACACCACCCACCCTTTAAAATATTCTGTACTTTTTATTTTGGCACACATCTGTTCTACACTATTTAAAAGCATCTACTAATTGGTATTAATACCAATTCTTCACAAATGCTTCCAAAAAAATAGAAGAGGGAATACTTTTCAATCTTTCTATAAGGCCAGAATTATCCTGATACCAAAAGTAAATAATGATAAGAGAAATAAAAGAAAAAGAACCAATTGATTCATATCATTTATGAATATAGATGCAAAAATCTTCAGCAGAATACTATCTAGCAACATATAAAAATGATTATACACTATGACCAAATGAGATTAATCTCAGAAATGCAAAGTAGATTTAAAATTAGAAAATACAATGTATATAAAACACCATATTAATAGAAAAAGGAATAAACTGACATGATCATCTCAATAGATGGAGAAAAAGCACTTGACAAAATCAAATATCCTTTCATGATAAGAATGTTTTAACAAACTACAAAAGGAAGATTTCCTCAATTGATAACTGTATCTATGAAAAACTCAAGGCTAACATCATACTTAAAGATGAAAGAAAGACAACATGCTTTCCCTTAATATCATGAAGAAGAATATAAGGGTATCTGCTTTCACCTCTTCTAGTCAACACTGTATTGTAGGTAGCAAGAGCAATGCCAAGAGAAAGAAAAAATAAATGGCATTCCAGACATTCTGTATTGTTAAAAGGGTCAATTCATCAAGAAGAAATAATAATTTCATACATGTAGGCACCAAACAACAAAACCAAATATATGAAGCAAACACTGACAGAACTGAAAGAAGAAATATAGAAAGTTCTACAACAATAGGGAGACTAGTGCATCCCTTTTAATACTGGACCAAACATCAAGAAAGATCAATAAAAAAAAAATGGACTTGAACAACACTATAAACCAACTGGACCTAACAGACATACAGAGAATACCGCCCCCCAAAGGAGAAAACATAATCTTCTCAAATGCAGACATTACCTAGGAATCAGAGGTGCAGAACCTGCAGCAGATGGGCCATATGCAGATTATGTGAGGACTTTCCTGCTTATCTGCAGTGGTGGATATCAAAAAAATTATTCATGGGCCTTTCTGTTTGTTTGTCTGCTCATCAGTGTTCATTAGTGATTGTGTATTTAATGTGTGGCCCAAGACAACTCTTTTTCTTCCAATGTGATGCAAAGAAGCCAAAAGGTTGTATACTCCTGTTAGGCCATAAAACAATTCTCAGTAAATTTTTAAAAACTGAGGCGATACATATCTTCTCTGACCACAATGTAATGAAACTAAAAATCAGTGACAGAAAGAAAACTGAAAAATTCACAAATGTGTGGAAATTAAGCAACTCACTATAGACAACCAGGTGTGGGTTGAAGAGGAAATTAAGCAACACACTTGCTACAGCTTGGATGTTTATCTCCCAAACCTCATGTTGAAATTTGATCTTTAATGTTGAAGAAGTGCCCTGATGGGAAGTGTTTGGGTCACAGAGGTGGATCCCCCATAAATGGCTTGGTGCTCTCCTCATAGAAATGAGTGTTTTCACTCTATTAATTCCTCTAAGAACCAGTTGCTAAAAAGTGCCTGGCACATCTAACCTATCTTTCTTGCTTCCTCTCTTACTGTGTGATCTCTGTGCATATCAGCTCCCCTTCACTTTTTGCCAGGAGTGGAAGCAGCCTTGAGGCTTTCACTACACACCCAATCTTCCAGCCAGCAAAATCAATCTTTTTTCTTAATAAATTACCCAACTGTAGGCATTCTTTAACACTAAAGGGTCTAAGACAACACTCTTAAAACAAGAAAAATTAAAAAATATTGAGATAAATGGAAAAAAACCCTGAGATTTATGAGATGTAACAAAGGCAGTGCTCAGAAAGAAATTTATAGCTGTATTCCCTACCTTAAAAAAGAAGACCTCAAATCAATAACCTAACTTTACAACCCCGAGGACTAGAAAACAAAAAACTAAACCCAAAACTAGGTGAATGAAAGAAATAAAAAACATCTGAGCAGAGATAAATAAAATAGAGAACAGAAAAACAACAGAGAAAATCAACAAACTGAAAAGTTGCTTTTTAAAAAAGATCAACAAAATTGACAAATCTGTAGCTAGACTAACAAAGAAAAAGACAAATGACTAAAATCAGAAATGAAAGTGCGGCTATTACTATTGACCTTACAGAAATAAAAAGAATTCTCATAGCATACTATGAACAATTATATGTTAACAAATTAAATAACCTAGATGAAATGGATAAATTCCTAGAAACACACAAACTAATAAAATGACTTAAGATGAAAAAAAAAACTATCAATAAACTTATATAGAAAGTTTACAAGAAAGCAAATAGAAAGTGAATGATCAAAAGCCTCCCAGGAACTAAAATCCAGGACCAGATGGTTTTAATGGCCACTTCTACAAAACATTTAAATAAACAAAAATTCTTCTACAACTCTTCTCCCCTCCAAAACCAGAAAATGAACAAGTGTGAGGGCAGCATTAACCTGATACCAAAGCCAGATAAAGACATGAGAAAATTACAAACCAATATCCTTCATAAATGTAAATGCAAAAATCCTTAAGAAAATACAAGAAAACCCACACCAAAATGTTAAAAGCATTTTACTTCATGGACAATAAGATTTATGTCTCAGGAATACAAGAGTGGTTCAATATAAGAAAATCAAGGTAATATAGCATACTAAAAGAAGGATGAAAAAACCTCATATGATCATCTCAATATTCACAGAAGAGGCATTTGGCAAAACCCAATTTAATTTCATGATAAAAATGAATAAGGTTTTGGAAATAGTGACAATTAGTGGAACCATTGTGAATATAATCCTCTTGGAATTCTATGTTTTAAAATGGCAAATTTTATTACAGCTATTTTACCACAATTTTTTACAAAGACATAACACTGAAAAGGAAGTCATAAAATTATTTCTATTTGTAGATGATATGTGTCATATACAGAAAATTTTAAGGAATTCACTAAAAATCTATGAGAACGAATAAGCAAGCCCAGCAAGGTTGCAAGGTACCAAGATCATTATAAAAATATTAGTTATATTTCTATAGTTAGCAAAAACTATAATAATAACAGTTATAACTATCCCAATAACAGTTAAGAAAACAATTCCCTTTATAATAACACAAGTCTATAAAAATAATTATAAGACCTATAAAAAATCCCAATAAGCTTCAAAAAACAATATTAATATATTACATATTAGACCCTCCTTTGGTTCTTGGAAGACTTTCAATAAATCATCTACCTGATTTTAAGCATTCATTGTCTCAGGTACCAGGCTAGGAGCTGAATCATCAAAATTGAGTAAGATTTAACCATGATGGTTAAGAATTTTATAACCTAGTAAAACAATCTAGTTAAAAATAATAACAATATAAGAAAAATGGTATAAAAGACATATGTGGCAAGCTATTTTAAGAAGAGATAAGCTTTGTGGCTAAAGGCAGGGGAAGAAAAAAATAGTAGATATCAGATGGGGTTACTTTTGAGCAGATAAAACAATGAACAAAATTCACCTAACAAGAATAGAGCTGGGATGGAGGAAAGAGAAGAGGCATTCTAGAAGGTATTTGCATTAACAGAGAAAATACAACATATTCGGACATCTGCATACACTCTGGCAAGGCCAGAGCATAGGGAGCCTGTCAGACAGGAGAGATGAATCAAGAAAGGTTATAGTACAAATCTTCAAAAACATTGTTATGTCATGCCAAAAAATCTGGAATTTAGGCAAGTGAAGAAGGGATACAATCAGAAAGAATATTGGCTTTCAGGTTTACATTGGGGATAGTGGGTCATAACTCCCATTTCCAACATTTCTGAAGCTAATTAATCATAATGCTTTTGCTAAACCCAGACACTGAATTCTCAACACAATGGCCCATAACTGTCCTTTCAGAGTGAACACAGTAATCTGTGACTTATCTCTGTTTTAAAATACTACTTAGGTTGGGGAGGGATGGATGCAAAGATATGTGCTAGAAGAAAAGAAATCAGCAAGAGTTTAGATTTGAAATAATGTAGGCCTGAAGTTAAGGAGCAGTTATCAGTGGAACTGAAAGAATAAATTCAAATAATTTAACACAGAGACCAAGGATAACATTCAGGTTTCTTATTTTAATAACTGACATATAAGAGAAGAGAAATAAATTCTAACATGCTAAATATGATGGCCCAGTCTTTCAGGTAGAGGTTTCTAGTTAGGGGAATCTGGAGGTCAGCAGGGAGACCTGAGATGAAGATAAATATTAGAGAGTCATTGAAGTCACAAGAGTTGAGAATATGGCCCAGCATTAAGTACAAAAAGAGAGAGAGAAATGGAGAATAAAACCACAGGGAACAGGGCAGTGCTTGTGGCTCAAAGGAGTAGGCCTCATATAAAGGAGGCGGTGGGTTCAATCCTGGCACCGGACAAAAACTGAAAAAAAAAAAAAAAACCCCACAGGGAATAGCAATAACTAATGGTTAGTAAAGGAAGAATATAGGATATTGTAGGCATTTTACTTATGTGACCACATTTAATTTTCACAATAACACAAGGATGTATGTGTCTGTATTCCTTATTTTACAGATATGGAGCGAGATTAAGCAATTTGTCTTAGGACATGCAGTCAGTATCCAGTAAAGTCACTATGCACATTCACATGACTCTGAATCCAAAACAATCTTTCTTTTACACTAGAGTGCTTTAAAATTAAGAAGAAATTGTTCTTGGCCTTGTATTTCTTCCTTGTATCCTTTAATATAATGGCATGTATACATATCTGCTCTCAAAGAAGTTAACAACTAAATTAGAAATGAGTCCAAATATATCAAGTTTTAGTCACTTCCAATAAAAGTTCTATACTAAAAGTAAATATATAACAAAATTAATAATGGTGGTATTAGCATGGGATTCAAGGAATCCAGAGCTGGACTATTTCGGCTTAAATCTAACTCTTACCACCTGCTGTGTGAAGAATGTAAAAATATTAAAACATTTCATTGTAAATATTTACACAATTAGCTATAAACACATCTCCTTGCCTCTTGGGTGAATGGCCAATCAATTCTTCTTCATCTTATTTGATGTCAGAGATCTCTCTAACAGAAGATACAAACTAGCTCCTGCCAAAAAACATACAATCTTCATTTTAGGAGGGTCATAGATCTCCTTCAGACTATATGTTTAAAATATTGGTTTAAGTCAATCTATAGGCAGGTCAATAACTTCTCTCTGCCTCCTCTTCACAGGGCCATTATGAGGATTAAATGAGCAAATATTAAGTATTTAGATTAAAAGCTGGCATACAGTAAGCACCCTTTTTTCCTCTAGGTTGCTATGAGGTTTAAGTAAGTTTTAAAGTACATACAAAGAGCTAAGGATAATGTCTGATGTCTAGCATGTAAAATATAAATTTGCTATTAAATAATTTTTAAAATTATAAATTAGTGTATATTAGGTCTTATTCCAGATGCTATGATAAGTACTGATGACATTATTAAATTTGTTCCTTACAAAACCCCTTGTCCAGATAGTGGGAGGGAGTTTCTATATCCAAATATTTTTTTGAAACACAATTTTATAAGATATGAGAATTCTCAAAATTTTAAATTCACAAAATTTGATTATTTAAAAATAATCAAATATCCCATTTTTCTCTAATGGTGAGTGGAGAATACTACTTACTCTAAACCAAATCACACCCGCCTCCTCAAGCTTCCTTTTAGGCTGTGTTCGTATTACTGATCTCCTTCTAAAAGCTTTCTCTGTGGTCTCTGAAATCTCAAGAAGAAACTTTCATATAACCTCTATCTCTTCATGAAGCGTTCTTTTTACTGTCTTGCTTAGACAAAACCTGAATCTCACCTAAAGGCACTGGATTTTCTTACAGTTCTCTCAAATGAAGACTGTTCTCAACAAATTCTAGAACAAGACAATAAATATTGTCAAACTGCAGTGAAACCTGTCCTGGCCTCAGACAATACCCCGTATCTCCTCCCTCCCCCAAACCCTACATGGCTGCACACCCTCATCATTATCTCATCACCTTGTCAATGTTATCTCTCCACTTAGACCTCCTGCCATGTACCACTGAGCATCTCTACTTGCATGTCTTACAGGCAACTCAAACTATTAATTTACTATTTCCTCCTCCAAAACTCTTACACATAAGCAATACATGAAATACTTCTGCTAGAAAAATGCCTACCAAATGCAGGACTGACATATTCAAAGATAAATCATCTTTAAGAATTTGTACAGTTTAATTGACACTTAGATCTCTTTCTAAACAGCAGTGCTTACTTCCAGTAACCTCTGCCTAGAATGTCAGAACTGATAACTAACCTGAGCTCTCAATCCTAGAGCAGAATCCATCTTCTCCCATGAGAAAAATTAGTTTACTACTTCGTCTCTTGAAAGGTATATTAGTTCTACCACAACAACTAAGAAATGTAGTCCTATCACAACAACTAAGAAGTGGATATCATAAATAGGGCAGGAAGAAATTCTCTATATGTCTAGTGCCTGAATATTACCGGAAGCCTCGAACCTGTGTATCTTCAGAATATGTGTACCTGCATATCTTCAGAAAAAAAATTCTAAAGAGGGATCATTATTTTCTTTCCTTTTTTCTTTTTTTCCTTTCCTTCCTCCCCCTTCCCCTTTTTTCCTTTTCCTTTGTGTTTGTAATGAAGCTATTCTACAATTCACCGGTGTCCTTTTTTCACTTTGGAAGATTAGTAATGCACAAGAGAAAGTTCTGAGATAAATACAGAATTACTGTATATTTCTTTTTACAACAGAGGTTTGCTCTCCTTTTAGTTAATGATCTGTAAGAACATTAAAAACAAATAGGAAGGGAAGTACAGCAGCAAGGAGGAAATTATACTCTAGGGCACACTGATAATAGCAGCTAATCACCTGCCACTACCTATGCAGGATTAAGTCAGGGTAAGGCTGACTATGATGGACAATTTCCACCAAACTAAAACCATACAGGTAAGAATCAGGTGCCTTATATTCAAAAGGTCTGATATTCTTCTCTTTCTGCTCTTTAACTACATTAAGAGTTACATTAGTTAATATTTACAAAAAATTAAAACAATGTTTGAATTATAGGGAATGCTATATAAATACAGGTAATCAAGAGAAAATGTTTAGGGACTTTAAAGGAGGTACTTGCAAATGAGTCAGTATATAGTCTAATGGTTTATGGAACAAATAATTCTGACCCAGGGGTATCATGAAGCATAGCACCTAGTAACAAAAACCCCCCATATTCCATCATAAGAGGGCTATAAACATAACAAATACTGCATGATTTTATTGAGGAAGGCACAGGAGAAAGTAAAGACATGTGAAAACAGGTAAAATTAAAAATAAAAACGGGGAGTTTGGTAGGTTAAAAAAAAAAAGTAGCAAGAACCAAGTAATTGGGTTTAGAAGTAAAAGAGCTCAAAACTTATGAGGTTTACAATCCCTAATAAAGCAGAAGTATCATTTAAACTTTTTTCTTAAAAAACTAAAGAATAAGTATCAATAAAGGGCCAAATTTTCTAACTGTGACTGTTAAAACATATCAGCTATGACATACACATGTATACACAATATCTGTGGACATGTATATACAATACTGGCTTAATACTAAGTAGCCTCCCACGATACATGCTTTGTCATGAAAAAAAATTTAAGGAAACTCAATCTTACTGAAAAATGATTAAAAATTATTATATCAGAAAAGAGTTATATGAAGTAACAAGAATACTGGGCTACATTAAGAGGCATTATGGATCTAAGAACATTAGATATTACATGCATGAAATCTAAAGTTTAAAATATCAAGTAAACTTATCCAAGTTATATTTATTTAGCAAAAAAAAAAAAAAAAAAAAAAATAAAGTGGTATGTTATCTACCCTGCCTCTTCACCCTAAACCAGTGAAGGAAAGAGTGTAAGGAAAGACTGAATCTGGGAAGAGGGGAAAGTGACAAGCAGAAATAAAAAGACCAAGGTAGTTACCGCATCTTCTGAAAAGAAAGGGGGTGGGGGGGATGAATCCACAGCACAAAGTCTTCTTAGCATTTGCTTTCACAGAATTCAATGTAATCAGAAATAGTGACCACTTATAATAAGCTCTGTAATACTATCTTTCAAATTTTTTCCCTGGCTAAAGATAAGTTAAACTTGCTTTCCAATGTTTAACCCTCATTCTAGTTCTACCAAAGTCTTCTTGCTTCCTTTCTCCTCTAATTAACTTCACTTAGCAAAATGACATAATTTTCCTCCCTCAAACAGGTTAACTATTAAAGGGCTCCATAAACACATAATGAACATAGAAGTCTTAATAAAATACATAAATTTGCTTGAGAACTGAAGACATGTATTTTTAAAAGAAGAAAATTCTTAATTCATTCCCTTTACTCCTCTCATTAACATTTTCGTGATGTAACTGATGATATTTGATGACAATATTTTGGGCTCAGAATGACTGGGACCTGTGCTTTGGAATCCCTCCATTCAATTAACAAAAGTGTCTCACAAGGGAGGGGGTACTAATTTCTAAAAGAATAACAAGTTTATCATAACATTCAATATGTAACTTTTATAAGACCTACCTTCTCACCGCTGGAGTAGAAGAAATAACGCAATCGCACTATGTTACAGTGATCTAGTTTTCTCATGATCTGGAGCTCTCGGTTCTGAAAAGGCAAATGAAATGTTTTTTTAAAACATGAAAATGTTTTTTTAAAGATAACAGCTATTCATCATATTAATCAATATGCTTTTGAAATAACATTAAACACTACAAATAGTAGGCTATAAATAAACGCTACTTAAAAGTATGATTTGTGTAATGGTATTTGATCTGCAAACTACTTATTGCTCTGCAATAAGATAAATACAAAAATTCAGAGTGTTTAGAATGTTTTTTACATTAATTTGACAGAATACATTTTTATTTATGAATATGATAGTAAGAATTAGGACCTATATTTTGTTTTTTAAAATTTCACTTTTCTAGCAATTCATTTATATTGTATTTCACAAAAATAATAGTCCTTAATGATTGGAAATTGTTAAAACTGGTACTCTACCACAAATAGCTTGAAAAGCACTGGTATAAAGTAGGTAAGAGATCTGAAATGAACTGTTACTAGCATAAGTTTTTGTTGGTAAAAAAAACAAACTTCTCACCAAACAAATGATTTGGCAGTTAAACAACACTCTTACAATCCTATTGTTTCTTCAGATAAAAGGGCAAAAAAAAAAAAAAAACCCCAAACAAAAAAACCCAAACCAGCATTAACTCCATTGAAAAGGGCTTAGTTGCTATGTTTTAGAAGTTAAAATAAAGCATACTAGAAACTGCACAGTCCTGATAGATGTGTAGACCACACAAATAACTTTCCCTTTGGCAACTTTCAGTTACATCCATTCTTCATGGAAAAAATAAATGCTAATTAATAAGATTTCTTCTTAACACGACAGACTTTGCGGTAGTAAATTTGAATAGATTCTATATGAATAAAGAGTATGTATTCCAACAATATACTTGGCTGCCAAAAATCTAGCTCAACCGGCTAAGGCACCAGCCACGTACACCTAAGGTGGCGGGTTCGAATCCTCAGCCTGGACCTGCCAAAACAACAATGACGGCTGCAACCAAAAAATAGCTGGGCGTTGTGGCGGGCACCTGTGGTCCCAGCTACTTGGGAGGCGGAGGCAGGAGACTCGCTTGAGCCCAGGAGTTGGAGGTTGCTGTGAGCTGTAATGCCACGGCAGTCTACCCAGGGAGGACAGC
>CAUYTI010140130.1:0-21518 GCA_963575145.1 Galago senegalensis | reverse complement strand
ACAGGCACCCGCCACAATGCCCGGCTATTTTTTGGTTGCAGCCATCATTGTTGTTTGGCGGGTCCGGGCTGGGGATTCGAACCCGCCACCTTAGGTGTACGTGGCTGGTGCCTTAGCCGGTTGAGCTATAGGCGCCGAGCCAATGCTGTTATATTTTAATGTTACTATTTTATACATGTCTCCATAGTAACTGCCACAATACATATTTCGTTTGTCCCAATATGTTTTTCTCGAATGAGTGAATAAACTCTAAAATTTACACTTACAACTATATAATATACACTCATGATTGTTGCAGAAGACCAGCTACATAGTGCTGTGATAAGGAAGTAGTCATGATTCCAAGCTCAAAAAGTTTGCAATACAGCTAAGAATAAAAGTGAATATATATTAAACAATAAAATATCGCGCTTGAAACCAAAGGTATTGATAGTCCTAGTGAAAAGTTTGAAAAGTAATGAATTATCAACACAAAAACTGGTAAAAACACAGTAAGACTGAAGATCCATGTGAATATGTAGAATAAGAATAAAATTAAATTAAAAGACGAGAGTGGAGATTGTGCACAATTCCCAATCCATTCACACGTTAAGACATGAAATCCCCTTCTGTGTGACAAAATACACAATTGTCCACATGTTTAGATAGGCACTGTGAGGCTTCCTTAAGCAACGCACATTTAACTGCTTCAGCTTTTACTGGCAAATTGAGGCAACTGGTATATCTAAAGTAGCAATAAGAGAAAGAAAATAAAGTTGGAAATATTTTTATAAAAAGTTATAACATTGTGCCAGGCGTGATGCCTCAAGCCTATAATCCCAGGACTCTGGGAGGCAAGGACAGGTGGATTGCCTGAGCTCAGGAGTTCAAGGCCAGCCTGAGCTAGAGATAGAACCTATCTCTAGAGAAAGCATGGCATTGCAGCTGGCACCTGTAGTCCTAGCTACTTGGGAGGCTGAGGCAAGAGGATCACTTGAACCCAAGAGTTTGAGGTTGCTATGAGCTGTGATGCCACATCACCCTACAGAGGGTGAAAGTGAGACAATGTCTCAAAAAAAAAATGTTGCAACATTGTGACATGAGAAAGAAAATATGGGAAAATTATTAAAAAAAGAGATAGAAAATGATAAAAATGTATTTCTGAGTTTTACATTAACATGAGAAACTAAACATTCTTATATTTGATGTTAAAAGTTACTGCCGTTATTATCATTGATAATAATAATGATATTAACAGCTTGATAGAGTTTTCAGAAACTTAATTTTTAGCACACAAATTGTTAATTATTTCACATAAATCTTATAATGATCTCTGGAATACATAAGACCATAATTATCACAAATTGTCCAAGAAAAAAAATGAATCTCATGTAGGTTATAGATTAATTGATATTACATATATAGAAAGTGAAATAATTAGGAATTTAATCAGATCATCAAGACACATATATTTTACATTTCATATATTAAATACCTTTCCAAATACTTTCAGTGGGAAAACTGAGGGATAGAAGTTCCTTAAACCCTCCTTCCCATTCCAAGCTTTCTGAGAATTCCTAGGCGAATCTGCTTTGTCCTGACACTGTAGACAACAGGGTTAAGTACTGGGGGGAGAAGCAGGTAGATGTCAGCCATAAGGACGTGGACTGTAGGAGAAAGGTGCTTCCCAAAGCGATGGACCATTGACACCCCAATAACCGGTACAAAGAAGATGAGCACCACACAGATGTGGGATACACACGTGTTGAGTGCCTTTAGCCGCTCTTCACGAGATGCAATACCCAGCACAGCATTCAGAATCAGAATATAAGAAAGAAGTATGAAGACTGAATCCACTCCCAGTGTGGCAATGACTACACACAGTCCGTAAAGGCTGTTGATCCTGGCATCTGAACATGATAATTTAAGAACATCCTGGTGCAAGCAAAAAGCATGGGAGAGGGCATTGACATGACAGTAGTGATAGCGCCTCAGTAGCAAAGGTGTGGGCAGTACAACGCCCATACTTCTCAGCAAGCAGGCCAAACCAATCTTGCCAATTGCACTGTTGGTGAGGATGGTGGGGTAGTGCAGGGGACAGCAGATAGCAACAAAACGGTCAAAGGCCATGGCCAGCAGCACAGAAGATTCCAGGAATGTGAATGTGTGGATGAAGAACAGCTGAGCATAGCAAGCACTTGCCTGGATCTCCAGAGCGTCCAACCATAACACGGAAAGCATGGTGGGAAGTGTGGACAGGGACATACCCAGGTCAGTTAGCGCCAGAATGGAAATGAAGTAATACATGGGTTGATGGAGTGAGGACTCTATCCAAATGACAGAGAGGATGGCAACATTACCAATAAATGCTACCAAATACGTGAGACAGAATGGGATTGAGAGCCAAGAATGAAAATGTTCTAGTCCAGGAAGACCCCTCAGGATAAATACAGGCTCCACAGCATCACTGTTATTCCACACCACCATGGTGATCCTTGATAACTTGACAAATAATGAGGAATATTTCTTTGTTATTTTTCTTTATCCCTCAAAGGTATTTCTTGTGAACACAAACAATGGAATCAGGACATACATCTTTCCTGTAACCTTAGGCAGGAAATCAGGAGGTATTTCTCACAAGCTTCAGGTGAGAAACATTTCCCAATCTGAAAGAGCACAAAACTCTGAAACAAAAGGGTGACCCATGCAAATATGGTCATCTCCGTCAAGAAATGTGTTGGATTTGTGTCAAGTCCCCTGCAAAATTTAAGCAACACGAGAGCAGAGGAAAAAAAAATTACTATTATAAGAATAAAAAGAGGGATGAGTCAGAGTAATTATCTTTGGATTTGTATACGTTTCCTATCAGTAATGTTCTGGAGTTAATCAGTAATTGCTTCTTGGCTACCTTTTTGTTCATTCTAATTGAACTAATTCCAAAGACTCAACATAATTACCTTCTAAATTTATTTTATTTAGTAACTTATAAAATATAAACTTTCAATTGTTAAATATTTAATGATAAAAGATAAATAACTCATTATATAAAAGGAAGGCATAAAAAAGAAAAAATATCATGATTCCAAAACATTTTTTAATGAGCATAGTTTTGTGCTATTTGATATATTTAGTATAGCAACTGTTACCTAACCTAATAATTCTTCATGGCAAAACAACAGCACCCATATATACAATGTTTGTGACAAAAATAAATCTCTAGGGCATAAAGTCACTATGCAAATTCTTCTAAAGGTGTTTTTTTTTTGTTTTGTTTCTCTCCCACAAAATAATGAGCACACTTAACATAGTTATCACATATATATGTCTTAAGTAAAATAGATAACTTTCCACTTTATTCACTCTATTCACCACTTTGATTAATTGCTCTTCTGAAAAGACACATTAATATTTCAAAAAGAATAACCAACCCAAATATTAAATTATTCTCCAACTTTTACCTACTTTCAAAAACCCATAGTAATCCATACATACAGTCCTAACAACTGACCAGCAGAATCTCTTAGAAACAACCAAATTATTTCTTCCTATTTCAAAAAATGATTCTCATGTTTGGCTTTGCTTTGCCTCAGCAATCTTTCTGGCAATAGCCTCTCATGCCATGCTGGATTTCAGTGCTAGCTTTTCTATAACCTGGGCTGATGGCACTGGGGACAGCAGTTAAGCACTGTGGAATTCTGTGCCCCTTCTGTTCTCTGATTCTTTACTTTACCCCCTAAATAGCTCTATTGACTGTCCTTGAGAAAAACCTTCACTTACCTCATTTCTTAGCATCTGGGCCTCATCTCCATAGCAACATGTCACATCTCCCTCAGCCTCCTACTAGACCCTTCATCTCTGACTTCTGAAAAGTCTAATATGAGATGTAGCCCTAACCTAAAGCAAAAATCTCCCCAAATGTGGACTCAAACTCATGTTATAGCGTTAGAGCTATTTAGCAATGACTTTATATTGTCTTCATTATATTTAATAAACAGTTGTAGTTTTTTTTTTAATTTTACTCTTGGTTTATTCTTATCTCCATTTTATGGTGTGAATACTGACAGTTCTTAGACTGCACAACCTTGGATTCCAAAGAGGACTTGACCAGAATCTCCATCTGAGGAACAGAAGGAAATAGAAACTCATTTTCTCCATGTGACAAGAAAGATTTCTCTCTTCCTCTTGTCGCTCATCCCTTCAATCAAGATTCCAGTACTCTTCTCTAGCCCCAAGCAGTCTAAATTGAACTTTTGCTGGCCCCATTGTCTTGGACAAAACAATCTGCCACTCACCAAATTCCACACCTACCTAGCAGAATATTTGTTAAGAGCATGTGCTTGTGTGTATATTTTTTGACCTTGAAGTAACTTTTTTCTCTTTAGCCTTAAATATCCCTAACTTTATTTTTTCTTCATTCTGACCCAGAAAATTTTGTTCTGCTTCCTGTTTTATAGCTAAGTTGAGTTCATAAAACCAATTTAGGTATTAACATTGAAATATATAGGGTGACGGCTGTGGCTCAAAACGTTAGAGTGCCAGTTCCATATACCGAAGGTGGTGGGTTCAAGCCCAGCCCCACCCAAAATGGCAAAATAAATAAGTAAATAAATAAAAATAAAAAATTGAAATATATAGAAGACACACACACAGAGATGATACTGTAGCCCTCCTCAATGGAGATACTGTTTCTTTAAGCTTATGCCAGGAAATTATTGTGTGCTTTTACATGTCATTCTTAAAACTCTGATATAAATCACATTTTCTTGAGTAATTATATAAGTTGTAGGGAATAAAGTGGATCACTGCTCTTTGGAATTTTCTTTATATTCTGTGTGCAGGTCCTCTATGTGCAGATTTCAATAATTAGAAAACTTCAGTCCCAGTGGGCCTGAATATCTGTTATTACTCCTTATTTTTCATTGCATATGCTAAAGGTGTACAATGTAATGTTTTGACATGCAGATACATAGTGAAATAAGTATTATGGTCACACAAAGTATCCTATCCATCACCTTCCATAGCTAACTTGTGCATATACATGTGTATATGGTAAGAGTCCCTAAAATATAATCTTTTGATCAATTTTCAGGATACAATACAATAATACTAACTAAACTTTTCATGCTGTGTTATTAGAACTTTGTACTTATTCATCCTACATAACTACAAGTTTTCACCCTCTGACCTCATATTCTCCCACACCTCCCCATAGCTGATTCCACTCTGTGTGTAATCTTCCTTTCTTTCCCTCTCACCTGGCATGTCTTCTACTTTTTTTCAGTCCTTTATTGTTTTTATTTTCTCTATTCATTTTCTTCTGATTTATTCCTAGGTCATTGACAATGATTCTTTGTTGCTCTTTGTTTATTTTAGTACAATTTAATCACACTGATGTGGAAAAAAAAATACCAGGAAGATACTGGGAATGATGGCAAGACCATTTCCTAGGGCAAAGGCATGAAAAGACTCAGGTCACACACTCACCTATTCTAAGTAATTAAGGGAGAACCACTGACGATAAGACCATTTTCTTACAGCCTCTGCAGCATATTAGCTGAATGAAATTCCCAAATATGTAACTTTCACTGAGCAGCTTATCTTTAAATTGCTAAAAAAAAAAAATGGAACAGGACATTATGATATTGTTGTAAATTACAAAATTGTTCACAGAGGATGATGCCCATCAGTTTTTCCTTCTGCATAAACTGTGTATTGTTCTTCTAATAATTTGACTCTCTTCAGCACTATTTCTTAATATAAAATACCACGTATGCTAAAATCTACCTGCTATTTATTTGTAATTTAAAAATTAAAACTTACCTGAAATTTCAACAAAAGACCATTGCATTATAAGCTTGCTTGATCTGTAACCAGTAGTTTATTCCTCCAAATGGCCCACAGTTTCATTATGCCTTTTTCTAACTAAATGTTTCTTCACTATGGGTAAAGTTATATTCTCTTTCTGTTTCTATTTCTGTGGCTTTCTCTCTCATTCCCTCCTTTTATTTATTGTCTAAATATATCTTTACCTTTCTTAATTCTGTTTGCTGCTTCCATGCTTTTTATTTTGCCTTTATTTAAATTCGTGTCTTTTCAGAATACAATTCTCTATTTTCCCAGTCCTCTTATTGCCTTTCTTCTCACTTCTCTTTGTGTCTCTGCAGCTCTACTTCTTGCCCTTTTAGTTTCATCCCTCACCTGAGGAGAGTCCCCATCACTACCAAAAGTTGAACCTATACTGTTTGCAAAGGTTGTGATTTTGATTCTTCATGGAACTCAGGTCATGAAAACCTTTGACTCTGTTAGTGGTAAGGTTTAAATGGTTTCACAATCACTATTAAATACTCCTAGTTTCTCCTGGGATAGAAAATTAGAGATTGGTGTCAAAGTTTTCAGAATCCCTAGAGATGAAATGACTAAACAAAGCTCTTATCCACTTCATGGATAGTGCATATAATATCCATGTAGTGGCAACAGCATATAATACTGAAAACAGTAGATATGCATCCTAAGTCCCTCTGCCTTTCCCAGTGCTTTATTTCAAATGTCATGGTTTTCTCTTCTCAACTGAAAATAAGATAATTCTTTTTTTCTTTTTTTCTTTTCTTTTTTTTGAGACAGAGTCGCCCTTGCCCTGGGTTTGAGTGGCCTGGAATTACAGCTCACAGCAACCTCAAACTCTTGGACTCAAGTGATCTTCATGCTTTCTAAGTATGTGTGACTACAGGCATCCACCACAATGTCCAGCTATTTTTAGAGATGGGGTTTCACTTTTGCTCAGGTTGGTCTCGAAATCCTGAGCTCAAGCAATCCACCCACCTCAACTTCCAAGAGTGCTAGGATCACAGGCATGAGCCATCACATCAGACTTTCTTTTTGAGATGACCAGGCTAGAGTGCTGGGGCATCATCATAGCTCACAGCAATCTCAAACTCTCAAACTCCTGGGCTCAAGTAATCCTCCTGCCTCAGCTTCCTGTATAGCTGGGACTATAGGTGCCTGCCATTATGACTGGCTGATTTTTTTTCTATTTTTAATACAGACAGGGTCTTGCTGTTGCTTAGTCTGGTCTTGAACTCCCAAGTTCAATCAAGAATTTCTCCCCTGTTGGCCTGCCCAGCCAGAAAGTGATTTTTTTTTTTTTTTAAATAACAACTCTGGCCCAAAGGAACACTGACACTTCAGCTTTAATTAGAGGCATTGTATAGAACAATGGTAGTGTAGTGCAATGATAAGCCTTTCCATTATAAGGTGTTTACCACTTCTCACTGAACACAGTCATGTGCCTAATAAGCATTTATCAAGCAACAACAGAATTCCAAAATCCATACTGACTATTATTAAGGCAAAATTCATCAACTTGTTCATTGCTATTTCATATAACCTCCTGGTACATTCTTTTCCTTATCTTGCTATTTACTTCTACTCATTTACTTTAAAGTTCTGGAAACAATTTATATATTTCTACCAAGACACATATTAGTAGAAGTGATGTTACTGAGAATGTATTGAATCTATTGAGCAGTTTTGGGAGAATCAAAACATTTACAATATCAGATATACCAGTCCAAGAACATAAACATCAATTAAGATCTTTAACTTTTAAAATGTTGTTTTATACTTTTCTATTTAGAGATTACATTCAATTTATTCTCAAGTATTTGCAAATCATTTCTGCTAATATAAACATCAAAAATAAATTATCTTTTCTCAATATTTTGTGCTAATATACAAAATAAAGTCAATTTGTATCTGATCATTTTCCAGAAAAATTGCTAAACTTATTTTTTATTTCATAAATGATCTTTATACTGTTTAAGCCTCATTTTGCACAAATCACACTTCCACAAATAAAACCAGTCTTTTTTTTTATTCCCAATTCCTAAATCATACTTTTGCGTTTTTAGCATTGGGTAAGATCTTCAGTGCATGGATGGGCAGAGGTGGTTTTTAAAAACTCTATTTTATTTGCAGATTTCATAGGTAAAGTTATCAACATTTCATAATTAAGTATGTTGCTAAGATTTTCCTATGACTCCCTTTATTAGAGAATGTAGTCACCATCTATGATTCATGTGATAAAGGCTTTTTGTCAAGAACAGATGCTGAATTTCACAGAATTATTTTAAGTCTTTTGAGATTCATAATTATATAATGCAGATTATTTTCTTTTAACATCTTATCAATGTGATTAATGGAAAGTTGGTTCTTTGTGAAGGCAAATGAAATTGATAGACCACTAGGTAGATTAACCAAAAAAAGAAGAGAGAACATACAAATAAACTCAGTCAGAAATGAAAAAGGAAACATCACAACTGATACATAAATGCCAAGGATCAACAAAGAGAACTATGAAAATCTCTCTGCACAAAAATGAGAAAATCTAAAGGAAATGAAAAAATTCCTATAAACATTTAACCTCCTTCCTTGAATCAGTCAAAATATAATTCCTGAAAATATAATAATGAATAGAGAGATTGAATCAGTAATAAGTAATCTCTTAATAGCAACAACAACAAAAACCAAGACCAGAGGGAATCACAGCTGATACCTTCTGTCTACCTCTGTCTACCTGTCCTATGAAGAACTGGTATCTATCCTATTGAAACTATTCCAAATGATGGAGAAGGTGGGTTTCCTCTCTAATTCATTCTACAAAGTCACTATCATCCTGGTACCAAAGCCAGGAAAGAAAACAACTATATAAAGGAAACTACAAACCAACATCTTTGAGGAACATAGATGCAAAAATCATTGACAAACTAATAGCAAACTAAATCTAACAGCATATGGACAAGATATTGCCAGTTTTGATATGCAGATAGTTTATTTAGGATAACTACATCACTGTTCATCATAATACTAGCCTGAAATTAGACTTATAATATATTTGTCATATTTTGTTATGAGATCATGCAAAGCTCAAAAATAACTTCCCTCTCTTCCCAAGAATATTTTGCATCTGTTTGGTATACTAACATTATTAAATGATCACCCACGGGTAATTTTTAGATTTGTCATTTAATCATTAGATTATTCATTTTTCCTCTTTTGTCAGTATGGAAACTATTTGTGGAGAAATACAATTAAGAAATACGTTTTTAAACATTTATAAAACCATTTTGATTTTATTTTGTTTGATCAAATTTTGTCTGTTATGTGTATCTAGAGATATGTCATATGGGTATATGTTTTGATGTGCATCGGCCAAAAATTGTAAATTGAGTACCTTTGTAGATTTTCAGTGTCTACAGGAGTGTCAAAGTATCTCCTTTTCCTCCATTACTTGTGTTAGTTTCATATACACACTTTCTTTTTCACTTACTATTCTCACAGTAGATTAATAGTCCTATTGGTCTTTCAAGTAATCAACTGTCAGAGATTGGGGTTTCCAGAAGCAGATATTAAGACAAGGCTGAGGATGTGCACAATTCATTAGATACTGAAACCTGTGAAGGGCAGGAGGATGAAGTAGGACTTGGCAAAAGGAAAAGCATACCTGCCACAGAGGCCTGACAAAGTCCTGGCAGACACACTGAGACTCTTTGGGCTACGCTGGGCATTTAAAGTCCTGCTTCACTCCTTTACCTAATATAGGATACCCTGGGAAGGGCTGATACTTCTTTGAAGTTGAGACAAACCCTGGAGCAGCAGAGAATGTATCCCCAGTCATGCGATGCCCCATAACTCATAGAGTTCTCATCAATTTTACTGGCTTCTATCTCATCTTGTTTCTTCTAGCTGTTCTTAGGAACCCAAAGTTATCATTCACAAAGAGAAATTTGAGTCCTTTAGAAATCACTTTCGAATATTCTTTGTAACTCAGAAAATATATGCGCTAAACTGACTGTGTTAGCATTCTTTTTATAATGAAAATACTGCTGTTAAAATACCTCCTTTATGTGATTTTTCTTTTACATGATTTTACTTTTTCCCTTTTTCATACTGTCTTGAATATGATCTTTTCTGATCCATTTTGAACAGTGCATCAAATGTGGTAGCCTCACATCTTCAGGGGAATGCCTCCATTTCCACTTATCACCCACAGTTTAATTTCCTTCTATCAGATATTTCATTACTAAGAGAACACTGTTTGAATCAAAATAATCCATTGTGATTGAAGATTCCCCCAATTGTCTAAACTACAAATAGAAATGTCAGAGCCAATGACTGGCCAGGTGAGTGGGATAATGCTGTAGGTGAACTCCCTTGTCAAACTCTTCATGGCTTCCCCTGTGTGTCTGATTACATGCTGCTGATCCATCAATTCCAACCCTCCACCTTGGATTTTTTCTTCTAAATGCAGGCAGCTAAATAATGGACTGAAAACTTTAACTTTATGACTCGTATCTCAACAACAATATCAATAATTCCTAAAATTGTGCTGCCAAGGGCTGACTATAGTTGTATTCACTATACTATATCATTAACCCTATGACAGTAAAGTTATTATTGTTTTTTAAATGTGTCAACTGAGTTATAAAGATGTTAAATAACTTGACCAAAATCTCATAGCTAATAAATAGATAAGCCACCAAACCCAATAGTTAGTCTCTCAAACTGACATCTTACATACAGCATAAAAGATAACATCCCTTGAACTCTATTCAACATACTAAAATCTAGTGTTAATCTTATCCTTTCTTTTCTTGCAACTAATGCTAGAGTCCCATAGCCATCTCTTCTAGAGCTCTCCACTCTACTATACCCCTCCTTTTTGTCCTCATGACAGTGACTGAACATACCAAATGCTAAGACATATGAAATTGTGAAAACAAACTGTTACTCTTTCAAACTATCTTTATTATGATCCAGAAGTGTTCTGAGTGTGGATTCAGCTGCCCTGACTACATTCAAAACTTCAGGGCTTCATTCTGGCACTTTCTGAGGCTGTTTTAGTGCTTGGAGCTCTTTGATCCTCAGTAAAGCAACCGAAAGAACAGTTGGAATGATGATTCTGTGCCAGCTTTAGGGTGTTTCAGACCAATATCTTTCTCCTTATGGAAACAGAAGAAAATAGTCAATTTCAAGTGGATTTTCCTGCCCTTGCCCACCCCCAGCAGGAATAGACCATAAAGTTGCTGGATTCTTTGGATATCATTAGCACCAAGATGGAAGGTTCTAGGGTTGTGATACTGGCAGGTGGGGTACATTATGGATTTTTGATTCTCAGAGTGGTACAGGCCTAGAGAATGACCTATTTCATGAGTGGCAACCAGGAACAAATTATAACCTGAAAGAGAGTAGACAAAAGGATAAAATTAAACTATGCATAGGGAAAACAGAAAGTGAGTGGAAAATAAAGAATGAAAATAGGAAGCAAAAGAAAAAGAGGAAAGAACAAATGTTAAAGGGCAAGGAAAAGGTAGGCTACAGTAGAAAGTGGCTAACAGGGAAACAGAATAAGATATTTGGACAGATAAACTGGAAGTGAACAAGAGTGAGGGAGAGGAGTGGGGGACTGAAACAGGTAAGCAAAAAGAAGGAAACAGAGAATTGGAATATGACAAAGTATTTAATTATGAGAGCACCTGTGTTCAGAAATGACCCCAGCTCCTCCAAACTCATCCAAAAAACTGATTCTTTAGCCAAAGCTTCCCACCTCACCCTGACCACTCTGAATCCCTCCCTCCACCCCTGTGTTATATCGGAAACTCCAGCGGACACCACACCAACCACCAGGTTGCCTGAGAGTTTTTAGCGGTCATTCCCAGCACTCAAGGCCTTTACCCATGTTTGAAGATGACCAATGTTCATTGTTGTCAAAATGGATAACTCCTGGATTTCCAGAATTTGGTAAAAAGGCATGGGCTAAGACACCATCTGGCCCATCAAAGGGCAAATCATCTCCATGATCTGCGGATGACAGAATCTTTGATCACAATGGGGAAAAGGAGGGAAACAAGAGCCAAAATGGTCCTAAATAAGTCTTAGGACTTAGGATATTGTGCAACGGGCTGCTGTTGGGTGCGAGAGGGCTAAGGCATTACCTATGCAAAGGAATAGTGTGCAGCCAAAAGCCTAGCTACTCCCTATATCCCAGAGTATAACAAAAGAGGGACAGATGGCAGATACTGAGTAAAGGTTACAGATTAGACACAGAAACCTCTCCCAAAATGGTTTGGGAAAAGGAAAAGAAAACCTAAGCCCTACAAGTTTTTATAAACAGGTTGGATCAACTTTGAGTGGTATTTCAACAGATTTGGGAGCTCTGTACTATCCTTTTAAAAGGAAAATGTGGGATCTCCCCACCCTGTTTGCACCACAGTGAAACTGCTACTCTACCCATTGTACACTTTACTAGAAACGTCTTTCCTGTGTTATATACACTTTGCTTTGCTTTGCATTAAGATTGTGTTTGATTTTTTTTTCTCAGAAGCAGAACTAGGTAGACTGGCTTTGTGTTTATGGATTGGGACTCTTTGTCCTTTATACAGGGCATGATATCCCCCCATGTCAATTTCTAACCCCAGTTCAAGAAAGAAATCTTGATGTCTGCATCTTCACTCTGCACTTGCTGGAAGATCAGAGGAGTCACAGTGCTCCATAAGGAACTGCATTATACATTATGTCACTCACTATGGATGGCTTCATAGCATGTGGGTAGTTGACAACCCTGAAATAAAAAAATTTCTAAGTAAAATCGTTCTGAGTTATAGGAATAATCTTAGCTCTAAAAGTGAATAACTACCTCTGTTTTGAGGCAAATGGCTTAATATGTTTAGGCCTCATTTTGCTAATCTATAAAATTGATCTGATCCCAGGGTAACTGAATCAGGAATTAGAGTAATTAAATATGCAAATATAGATTTCTAAAAATTGTAACAAATGACACACATTATTCTCAGGGAACACCTGAGAACCACACTGTACATGATAAATGAGAAAAAAAAATGTCAATCAATATGAACTAAACTAAAATGGATAGCATTCTGTACAACATAGTATTGTTTTGCTTTACATATCTCCAATGTATTTTCTGTCTCCAGGATAAAGATTGACTTAGGCAGGTAGTAATTTTTCAAAATTCTATTCTATAACTTCTATATATTTACACAATTAAAAAAAATAGTTAAGGGAAGGATTTGGTTTATGGCCAAAAGATAGTGCTTAGGCTCTACTTTATGAAGATCTGGTTGAAGGATGTTAGAATGAGATCTGGTAGAATTGCCTTCTCTGAAGGAGATTTGGGGGTTTGGAGATAATTTAAGGAAAGCAGAGGACAGTAGAGTTGCCTCTAAGAGAGGCCTTGTAGAAAGACCTTTGATATCATCACCCCACACATCCCCCAGACCTTAATAATAAGTACCGATATGTCACAAAGTACTTATTCAATTTGGAAGTTTCTGAAGAGATGGAGGAGTTACCCAGCTCAGGTACCCCACAGCAGGGCTGGTGAAGCACAGCATGCATTGGTTGGTCTGGTAGGTCCATCTCATTCAGATGGAACTGTTGTGGGAAATGTGGCTGTTTCTTCAGGGAAAGGAGCAACAACTCTTTCTTGGTCAGGAAAAATTGATGAAAATGTTCCTGGTTGAAAGATTAGGAAGGATGATGGGGGGTCAATATGGCAGACCCAGAGCATCAGTTACCCAGAGCACAGCTTTTTTGAGGATGAGGGCCTCAGATAAGTTTGCTTTATCTGGTCATCTTAAATCTCCTGCTCTCTGGAAAATAATGGAAACTCTCTCTGACTTTCCATGTCACTGGTGAGGTGATACTAAATATAAGTAACAGAATAAAAGTGACCTTGATAAGATGTACAAATTTTTCCAAAAATAAAGTACCCAAGTTTCAGGATAGAGAAGCTCTAGCATAAAAGACATGAAGATATGCCCTGAGAACTTCCCACAGAAGGTGACCACTGGTCTTTCTGACTAATTGAGGTTTTCTTAGTCAGGAGAGAATCAGTAACATAGGAGGACTTAAAATTTGGCTGATTCTGCATTATATGGATTCCTTTCTACTAAAATACTTTTGAAGAGTCCTTTTTTTTTTTTTTAACCTATTCCTCATCTGCACTATTTTTTTTTGGCCAGTTCAGTACACCAAATCTCAACTTCTGGAAAAAAATATAGCACCTTCTTATTATAATCAAGCTTTTTCTATATTTTAACCCTAGGTGGACCCAAAGTACTATATTATGGGCAAAACTCATGTCTAAGGCAACTTGCTGTAAATTCACTGATTGATTTTTGCATATTTTATACTATATCCATGTGCCTTTATTTTATTATCAGCTAACCTGAATGCCTAGAAACAAATAACTTACTATATTTTTCTGGGCTAAATATTAGCATAAAATTGAACTAGGTCCATAAGCAATTATAAAATACATTGGTATTTTTGATGCCTAAAAATTTGGAGCAAATCCAAGTGTGGTAGATGGACTGGGAGATTTCTCCATCAATATGAAGGGGCCATTAGTCCATTTGAATCACTTCTCCTGGTCTCTCACTATCTAAAAGTCTCAGAGATCCAAATACTAGAGTGTTCACCCTATGGCATGTAGAAGACCAAGTGTGTGAGAAATGAGCATTGGGACTGAATTATTCATTAGGTGTAAAGTCACAGTCCCTAGAGCCAAAATACTATTGGGGCCATGTAAATATTTTAATTTATTTCAAAATTAAAGAAAAAGAATAACTCATAGATTGATGGCATCTTTATATGTAATGTTAATATATTTGTTTATATTATGCATGCATACACACACACATACAAAGAAGAACCCACAAAGGTCACAATGTAATAATGTGAGGCTCATTAGTGCACCTACCTTGACAAAGTTCCGTCCTTCAGTGTCTATTGCATGGGGCACTGGAAAGGTCAGACAATAGGGCAGTAAGATAGTGACTAGTAAGACGGAAGTCTGCATGGCAAATGCTCATTTCTCCAGTGCCAGAATCCATGCTCCTAACATGGGTCATCAGGCTTTTATAGCTGTGCCAGCAGCACCCAGTGACTCATGTCATTTGCCTTTTCTTTGCATCATTGAGTGCTGTTACCGCCCATACCTGGTGAGGGCAGAGTGGCCAGTATGCCAGAATGATGACAGCACAATGGACTTTGTATTTATGCTCACTTCACACCTGAAGGCCTTCAGAACTGTAGATCATAGAAGTAGTTATAGAAATAGATCATAGAAGTAGTTATAGAAATAGAGTTAATCAGCTCGGCGCCTGTGGCTCAAGCAGCTAAGGCACCAGCCACATACACCTAAGGTGGCAGGTTCTAATCCCCAGCCCAGCCCGCCAAACAACAATGATGACTGCAACCAAAAAATGGCTGGGCGTTGCGGTGGGCGCCTGTAGTCCCAGCTACTTGGGAGGCTGAGGCAGGAGACTTGCTTGAGCCCAGGAGTTGGAGGTTGCTGTGAGCGTGATGCCATGGCACTCAGGCTGAGGCAAGAGGATCTTTTGAGACTAATAGTTTGAGGTTGCTGTGAGCTGTGTCACCACAGCACTCTACCCAGAGTGACAGAGTGAGACACTGTCTAAAAAAAAAAAAAAGGCTAACAACAATAGATGCTGGTACGGATGCAGAGAAAAAAGAAGGCTTATGCACTGCTGATGGAACTACAAATTTGTATAACCTCTGTGGAAAACAGCATGGAGATTCCTTAAAGAACTAAAAGTAGAACTACCATTTCATACAGAAATACCACTTCTGGGATTTCTAAGGGAAAAGAAGTAGGTTTTTTTTTTTTTTTAGACAGAGCCTCAAGCTGTTGCCCTGGGTAGAGTGTCATGGCATCACAGCTCACAGCAACCTCCAATTCCTGGGCTCAAGTGATTCTCCTGCCTCTGCCTCCCAAGTAGCTGGGACTAGAGGTGCCCACCACAATGCCTGGCTAAAAAGAAGGAGTTTTTTTTTTTTTTTTTTAATCAAAAGGACACCTACACTCAAATGTTTATTGTAGCACAACTCACAATTACAAAGATGTGGAATCCATCCAGGGCAGGAGTGGATTAATAAAATGTGGGAACATGTACACCATGGAGTACTGCTTAGCCATACAAAGGAAAAATTAAGGCCATTTCCAATAATTTGGATGGAACTAGAGACCATTCTCCTAAATAAAATATCTTAAGAATGAAAAAACCAGACATCATGTCTATTCATTATTAAATGGGAAATGACCGATGAACACTGTGATCAGTGGAAGTAAAACTCAGTGGAAATCAAGCAGAGAGGAGAGGGGAGGTAAAAAGGGGCAAATACCTGCCTAACAGGTACAATGAACATATTTGGGTGATGGGCTCACTTAATAGTCATGACTCAGTCATTACAAAAGCAATCTATATAACCAAAACATTTGTACCCCCTTAATATTTTGAAATAGGAAAATAAAACATAAAATAATCTACTATGGACAGCCTGCAGTGGCTCATGCCTGTAATCCTAGTACTCTGGAAGGTCAAGGCAGGTGGATTGCCTGAGCTCAGGAATTCGAGACCAGCCTGAGCAACAGCAAGACATCATCTCTAAAAATAGCTGGGCATTGTGGTGAGTGATGATAGTCCCAGCTACTAGGGAGGCTGAGGCAAATGAATAGCTTTGAGCCCAAGAGTTTGAGGTTGCTGTGAGCTATGACATCAGATCACGTTATTAAGGATGACAAGTGAGACTCTGTCTCCAAAAATAACAACAATAATAATGATAATAATAATAATAATAATAATCGACTGGGATCCATACAATTTTTGTAGGGTCAGACTGGTAGATTAAAGAGGATGTAACTGGCACCTCCTACCTTGGATGTTTCAAGACTCCCAAGGTGACACTGACCTCTGTGGTTCCCTGGATTCTCATATTGCTTCTCACTCATACCTGGGTAGACAGTCCAAGTTCTGGGCCACAGCTCGTCTTTCCTACCATGATAATTCTCACTCTGCAGGTCAAGGAACAAGAGTGAGGATCCTTCCAATGGCCATGTATCCTTCCTAGGATCCAGGGAATGACCACAAGGTGGGTTTATGGACTCAGTGCACTCTCTCCATGTGTACCTGGGTCAGAACTTTGCTACCTGAGTCCCACATGGCCTGTGATAACATGTGGGCCAGGATGATGCTTTGTATCCCAGATATCAGCATCAAACCCTATATCCAAGGCCCTTCACAAACCTGACTTACTTCCCACCCCCCCCACCCCCCCGCCCAGGGTATAGTAAATGGCCACAAGTTCTTTGGGGACTAAGTGAAGGAGTCACTACTTATCTGCCTGCTGTTCCACCTTTACGCAAGGGACCTCTTATACCTCCATTTATACCCCTGGACCAGACGGTCATTGGCTGAGTCTGGGGTTGATGACCTGCCTGGCAAGGGCCTTCTGTTGCTGGGGGAAGTTCTGCCACAAAGGGACCCATGAGATGAGAGAGTTTGTCTTCAAACTCAGCAGCTAGGGATGGGGGCCTGGACTTACAGAGGGGCTGTAGGGTATCAGGGTATCATCCCAGCCAACCGCTGAGAGCCAGGGGTCAATGGGAGAAGTTGGGGGATTTAGGAAAACAAAGAAGGTTTAAAATGCACCTTGGGGAGAGTGAGATTGCAGACCAGCTCAGTCACCTATCTGAGCATGACAACAATGTGTCACTATGGAATGTGGACTAGCCAGTGTGCTGTGGAGCAGTGATCCCCAAACTTTTTGGTACACAGGACTAGTTTCATGGAAGGTGATTTTTCCACTGGCCAGGAGTGGAGGGGATGGGACATGACAGAGATGGAGCTCAGGTGGTGATGTGAGCAATGGGGAGCGGCTGTGAACACAGATGAAGCTTCACTCACTCACCCACCACTCACCTCCTCCTGTGCAGCCTGGTTCCTAACAGGCCATGGACCAGTACCAGTCTATGTTCCAGGGGTTGGGGGCTGCAGCTCTAAAGAAACAGTACCAGTAAGAGACCGCCAGACAGATTTATTATAAGGAATTGGCTTATGAAATTATGGACCAGTCCCAAGATCTTCAAGCTGGAGATCTAGGAGTGCCAACAGCATGGTTCCTGACTGAAGGCCAGAAGGCTCTGGACCCCAAAAGAGCTGATGTTTCAGTTTGAATCCAAAGGCAAGAAAAATAACAATGACCCAGCTCAAAAGTAGTCATGCAGGAGGGATACCCCTCATCTGGGGAATGGTCAGCCCTTCTGTGCTAGCCAAGCTGGGCAAGGGCCCTCTGCATTACTCAGGCTACTAACTCAAATGCTAACCTCCTCCCCAAAGCCCCTCATGACACAACCAGAATAATATTTGACCAAATGTCTGGGGACGTAAAATGAACCATCACAGAATTCATGTCTTGTGCTGGCCTCACTACCAGGCAGAGGAGGAACGTGGAGCATCAGCACCACCCAGGCTCAGGGTTCTGCCAGAAAACTGTGAAGAAGGAAGGGGGTGGGCAGGGTAGTTTAGGATAACAGGTGAATATTAAGTTAAAATCAAGGGCCTGACTTAGATGAGAATAGGGAGGGCTGGTGGACTTGGGAGAAGCCAGTGTCCCTTGTGGGTCCTAACAGTCCTCAAGCAATCAGGAGAATCATGGGGCGAGGATGCAGGGGCTGCCAGGACAGCACTACAACCCAGGGGGCTTACCACGGCAGATTTATGCTTTATGAAGTCATAAATGAAGCTAGAAGTCCAAAATCCAGGGCATCTGCCTCTGTGTAGAATCCTCCCATTTCTCTGCCAGCTCCTGGTGCTGCTCACAGGTCCTGGGCATGCCTGTCTTACAGCTGCATCCCTCCCACCCTCCTCTGTCATTACATGGTGCCCTCCCTGGGTCTCTGTCTCTTTTTTTAATAAGGAAACCGGTCACACTGGGCTAGAGCCCCCCTAATGGCCTCATCTTGATTCCCTCTTTAAAGGCCCTATTTCCAAAGAAGCTCACATTCACAGGTAATGTGTCATCTTTTTGAGGAGACATGGCTCAAACCCATAAAAGGCACAAATTTTAAACTTCATAGTTTACCCCATTGCTGTGACAATTAGATAAGATAATATGTGAAAAGATATTTTTAGAAGAAAAAAAGCACGGCAAGTTATTGCTTTCTACACTTGATGGGTGGCTGTTAATCATCTCTTGTTTGTCTTGGAATAGCAGGAGATCCAAGTGGAGGTCAAGAGGCAGGCTCAAGATCAAGTCACTTTGCACTGGAAGATACCAGATGTCAGCATTTCTTTACTTGAAATAGTTCCAAAGACAAATGATTACAGAAGTGACGAGCTCCAGAGGCTTCCGAGTCATAAATTAAATATCATTCTTGGAGCCAGCAATATGGATGTGTTAATTATTACTGAGACATAAAAATGTTGCAGTGTTGACAGTCACCTTTTTTCCTTCCTCCAGTCTTAATTTTTGCGATGTTATTTCAGTGTAGTTTTCCTTTCTATAGAGCTGTCTCATTAAAAGGTGTGTCCATGTCTTCCACTGTTTTTTTTCATTGTAGTGAAAACACAGGACTAAAATTAATCACAGTTTAACCACTGGTGTGTGTACAGTTCAGTAGTGTTGAATATATTCACGTTGTTTTGCAGCAGCCTCCAGAACTTTTTCACCTTGCAAACTTGAAACTCTATTCCCACTAGACACCACGTACCCACCCCCAGCTCTTTCTATGTCCTGTTTCTATGATTTTGACTACATTACATACTTCATGTGGGTGAAATCTTACAGTAGTTTGGTGGCTGACTTGTCCTCAAAGTTCATCCATGTTGCAGCATGTGATAGAATTTTCTTCTCTTTTAAGGGTACGATTCCACCCTATGTATATACCACATTTTCTTTATCCATTCATCTGTTAATGAATTTCTGAGTTGCTTCTGTGGATAATGCTGTGATGAACATGGATATTCAGATATCTCTTTGATATCCTGCTATGGATTCATTTAGATGAATACCCAGAAATGGGATTGCAGGATCATATGGTAATTAAATTTTCAATTTTTTGACAAACTTTCATACCGTTTTCCATAATGGCTGCCACATTTTACATTTCCACCAATAGTGCACAAGAGTTTCGACTTCTTGACCCCCTTGCTAACACTTAACTATTTTCTGTTCTTTTGATGGTGGCCATCCTGAAAGGTGAGGTGGGAACACACTGTAGTTTGGGGGCGTCTCCCTAGTGATCAGTGATGCTGAGCATCTTTCAAATGTGCATTGGCCACTTGTATATCTTCTTTGGAGAAATGTCTGTTTAGTTCTTTGCCTGTCTTTAAATACTTTTATGTTTAATTTTTATGGCTATATAAATGGATATATATCTTTACAGGCATATAATGTGAATTCATTACATCATGGCAATCGGGGTAGCCATCATCTCAGGCATTTATCATCTCTTTTTGTTTAGGAAAATTCCAATTCCATTCTTTTAGTAATTTTAAATATATCCCTTTTGCCTGATTTTAAATTGAGTTATGTGGTTTTTTCATTGTTGTTGAGCTGTGGGAATTGCTTTATATCTATACATTAACCCCTCACCTTATACACAATTTGTATTATTTTCTCCCATTGCATGGGTTGCCTTTTTAGTCTGTTGATAGTTTCTTTTTTTTTTGGCCAGGGCCAGGTTTGAACTCAACACCTCTGCTATATGGAGCCGGTGCCCTACTCCTTGAGCCACAGGCGCCACCCAGTGTATTCTTTTTGATGCTCCAGTAAATGAGATCATTTTCTTCATTTCTTTTTTTGGTTGGTCATTGTTATTGCATAGGAACAGAACTGATTTTTGAATGTTGATTTTGCATCTTGATATTGCTGAATTTGGTTATTAGTTCTAACAGTTTCTTGGTGGGCTTTTCAGAATTTTCTATATTTAAGATCATGTCATCTGTGAGCAGAAATGATTTCTCCAGAGAGACAGAAGCAGCAGGGGATGTACAGACAGACAGGTGAGAGGGATTTGATATGGGAATAACTCACATGATCATCCAGGCCGAGAAGTCCCATGGCAGGACCTCGGCACCCTGAGGACCCTGGAATGTGGGTGTGTGGCTCAGTATAGGTTCAAAAGCTTCAGAACCAGGGAAGCTACAGGTGTTTGAGGCCAAAAGATTGAGAAGGAGCATGTGGGGAGGTGGGGGCACTGCTGAGGCCAGTTCTGGAGTCCTGAGATAGAGAGTCTGGAGTCCAGATGCCCAAGAGCTGAAGAAGAGCTTCTTAGTTCAGGAGGGAGAGCAAGGAAACCGCCTTTGTTTTTTGGGTTTTTTTTTTTTTTTTGGCCTTTTATTTTATATGGATCCCAGCAGGCTGGATGATGTCTGTCCATGTGGAGGGCAGATGTCCCCATTCAGCCTATAGTTACCTGCCAGTCTCCCTTTAAGCACCAGAAGTAATGCTTTAGAGCAGTGGTTTTCAACCTTCCTAATGCTGAGACCCTTTAATACAGTTCCTCATGTTTTTTTTTTTGAGACAGAGCCTCAAGCTGTCCCCCTGGGTAGAATGCCGTGGCATTACAGCTCACAGCAACCTCCAACTCCTGGGCTCAAGTGAGTCTCTTGCCTCCGCCTCCCAAGTAGCTGGGACCACAGGCACCTGCCACAACA
>CAUYTI010140127.1:0-29630 GCA_963575145.1 Galago senegalensis | reverse complement strand
CTCTGGCTGGAATAGCATTTCCAGAGATGTCCAGACTGTGTTAAGGAATTAAGGCTAACATTATAAGGCCAATAACAAAATCCCTTTGGAAAACTGGCCAGATACCCATCAGTAACCTTTCCTGATCTGTGGTAAGTAACGAAGGTCACTTGCTGATGGGTCTGGGAATGGAAATGTGCTCAGGGACCTCAAGAGAAGAGGAATTTACCCAATGCATACAGGTATCTAATGGCACAGATGAAATCTGGGCTCATGAAAGGCTTTTGAGAAGTCCAGCCTGGAAATTCTTTATGAAAGTTTCTAGCAAAAAACCCCTGACTTAAGGCCCACATGGGAGCAGAGGTTTGCACACAAAATCCTGTATGTCCAAGAGGTTTCTTTGTGTCTTGCTTAAAGATTCGAAATAACATCCTCAAAATGGCATTGCCAGCAAGGACAGGTACTCAATCTACCTTGTTCCTCCACAGTCTCAGGCTTTATCAGATAAGAACAAAGAAAGTAATGACTGACAACATATTCTTCATTAAGATATGTTAAACCAGGTTATGTTAAAAGGGTTATGCTTAAAGCTGTATATTGGATAGATTATCAGATACTAGGGAAGAGCTACTTACAGGGCAGGTGGTCACAAGATGTTTAAATGAATTAATGAAGTCATTGATGTCCAGTGTGCATGTGTAGAGGGACTGTGATGAATATTAATAAGGGCTGTATAGTATGCATGCACAAGATTGATTATATAAACCAACAGTAAATAAAGAAAGCTTGTCATTTTTCCTGATCAAGCAGATGGTCACCTTTATTTATAACACAATTTCAGTAAGCGTGCTTATTCTTTGCAACATTGCTTTTCCTTGAGACCCTAACGGCAACACCCTTATGGTGACAGAGAAAGAATAGCAAGATAATGAACCTGATGCCTTTGTAAGATTTAATTGTGTTGAAATGCTCAAGAAACTCAGAGGACAAAAGGTTATGTGTGATTAGTGATTATACATTTGAATTCATGATTTCAGAGTCAGAGAAATTTCTGGAAATGACAAGACCTGTACATTAATTTTGAAAATAAGTGGAGTGGAGGGAAAGGAACTTAGAGAGGGCATTAGGGAGCTAGGGACTAGGTGCTGGCTACTTATCAAAGACATCCAGAATGATTTCAGAAGTTGGAGAAGAAGTGACACTAATAAGGGGGTGTGGTGGGAGGTGTTGGTAAGAACATCTGTAAAGGAGTGTTCTTTTGAAGATTGAGGTAGGTTATAGCTAGATGAGCTTCTCAAAAAAGCAAGGGTTTTTGAAGCAATAGTAACAAACTTGAGGACCCTGACTTCATTTCTACATCCTGAGATAAATTCAGTCTGAGAAAAAAATTCAGATTTACCTTCTGGAAATTAAGTGATTTTCATCAGTGTACACTCCAAGAACACAGAGGGCATTTTGAAGAAGAAGAAGGAGCAAGAGGAGGAGAGAAGTTAATGACCATTGGATGACAATTAAAAAAAAAAATCTCAGTTGAAGAGTTTGGGAAGGAAAGGAAAATGTGGTTAATAAAGGGAATATACAAGAAGTAGCATGGGGATGAGAATTTGAAAAAACTTAAGATATAGTAGATAACGAGATAGGCTTGTTACAATATATTTGGCTATATTTCTGTTTGTTAGGGACGTAAGACTTGGTGGACATAATATTGATGGTTTATTAGAGTAGAGACAGCAGTAGATCTGAGATTTCAGTGATTTGCTATTTGTAGGCCTGGGCCTTTGGCCTCATGGCTTCTGCTACAGATTTAAGGCAGAACATACATAAAAGGTTCTTTCCTTACCACCTTTGTTTTCAACTCTATCAAATTCCCTGTTATTTTTTCACCTTGTTTCCATGGAAATAGAGTTTAGAATGTGTTATAATAATAAACATCTCATGAACTCCGTATCATTCAAAATTTCTTCTGGTTTGTATTCTAGGCTTTTCCTTTAGCAAGAAAGTTGTGATTTATTTTATAATGGACCAATTTCTTTATCTTCCATTGTACCTGAGACAACTCTCATGACAATAATCTGCCTTAGTATTTTCAAACTTAGGTTGTCAGTATTTTCTTCAAACATGAAAAGTTGAGTTATTTTTTTTGCCAAGTTCAAAAACTCTCTAAATTTAATATGATATAATATTCAATTTAAGGTATTATCTAGCCTATAAAGCTATCATCTTTGATAGGCCTATATTTTTATATACCTCATTAAAATAATTATACTAAGGCCAAAGTATTAAAATCTTGATTAACTACACAGAAGATGCATAAATTTTAAATATGTATGTGATTTAGTATGGCTCGTGGAATGATCAAAGAATCAAGCTCTGCACGTACAAAGCATGAAAGAGCACAGAAGGTTGATACGATGCATTTCCATTAAAGCCAATGAGTTAAAGGAGTTTGTTCTCTGGGACATGATTCACTTTTTCTGTAGAGTTCTCTTATTTTCTTTTCTTCAATTTCTCACTTCTCTCTCAATTTTCTTGAGTCTCTTCTTGACTTTGTCTTTCAGCTTGAGTGCAAGACCATTTTGGAAACATTTCAGTTGTAAATTCTAGTTGAATTTATCCATTTCAACTAGAGTCAACAAAGGCTAAATTCTGGCTACAGCTTGGCCTCTTACTGCAATGTGGTGGAACGTAATGAAGGCGAATTTTGAATTGGGAAGACCTGGATTTAAATGCCAGCTCTGTCATTCACTAGCTGTGTAATATTAGCAAATTATTTGAGCTCTCACTGCTTAAATTTTGAGTTTCTATATTGATAAACAAAGAGATGACACCTCTTTCAAAAAGCTATTGAAATAATTCAAATGGGGCATTGGATGTCTTACACGATGCCAGTATTCAAAGGATATTTACTATCTGAACATTATCACTGACAACATCCTTTCCACTGTGGAGAAAACATCACTCAGCCATGTAAGCATGGATTACATTGTTCAGTTCTCTTCAAATTACATGAGCAGGATACTTAAGAGAAGATGAGTTCTTTTAAAATGTAGGTTTATCTACATTTTTAATCTGAAAACACTCAAGTATGCAGCGTCTGTGGAAAGATTAAAACTTGCCAGAAAGCCAAATTAGAATATGATGTTTTCATATCAAATCACTTATAAAAAGAGGCTTCATTAGAAAGGGAGAAATGAATGCTTTTTCGAATGTAACTAAGGTGACTTTTGCTCATCTTTGGAGAAAGAGATATATAGAGATGGAAGGCTCTATTTGAATTCATCATAGTGCAAATGATATAGAAGAGTGGTGAGAATAAACTTCTGGGGAGAGCTTTCTTTGCAGGTTATTATGCCAGATAATTGACTAAGTAACTGATGAATTAAGTGACTATTAAGTGCCTAAGATATTACAGGCACTAGCTAGAGACACTGCTATAGCACTGTGTCAGACTCAAGTTATCCCCATCCAAACCCACTGAGTCAGTTAATAGCCTGATTCATCTACAGTTAAAAAGCAAAACTAAAACTGAAGCTCAGAAAAGGTTATCATGTTGTCTATTTCACAACATGAGAAATAGGAAGAAATGAGATTGAACTTGCTCCTTTGACTTCTGCTCTAAACAACCTCTCCACCTACCAAAGTAGTGAGGCATGAAGGATAACTTTAGAAATTAGAAGCCATTGGTTCACACAGATTTTCTTTGCAGATATGATAAACAAAACCTCAACAAGTGAGTTAAAATAATTAAGTTTTATTTCATTATTAAATGATTATTAATTATTTAAGTTTTCCAATAATAATTTACATTTTCCTTCTTGTGATACTTTACTAATAATGTGTTTCATCTCCACCCAGGTTATAAATAAAATAAAATAAAATAAATTACATCCCCCCCACAGTTAATAATTGAAGTTAAGCTGCAATAATGCTAAAGTAAAAATCAGAGAAAAGCATCAATCTCAACCTTCTATGGAAAAATATGTTTCTCTTCCTCAAAGGCATTTTCTCTTCTCGATATACATAAATGTGGTTTAGTATAAATTAATCATCATTTATAAAATTGCTTTAATCAAACTATCTTTTGCTACACAGGAGCATGTTTGGTTGAACTAAGTTGTTTAATTTGTATTATACTCAGTGATCCATGCCAGAGAGCACACCCCTAGAATGTCGTAAAATATGTCCACAGAATCTAATACTGCTTGATTCCTTCTGGGAGGAAGATAAGCAAATAAGCACAAATTTAAAAAATATGTTCATGGGCCAATAAATTTGGAAATCACTGCTGAACGTCTCACTCATACAGTCAAAATGCAGCACTGCACTAATTGTACAATATTGCTCTAAAGTAACATGTTTAATTGTGTTTACCCAATTATATTATTCAAATGCATTTTATCCTACAATACCTCTCCATTTTCCTTTTTAAGCTGCAAAAAATAACAACGTTACAGCTCGTATTCCACAGAAAACAACTTCAGAAATGCTAGTTAGCAAATTAATCCTGTGATATTCATTATTCTGACACATTGATAATTATCTTTAAGCAAAATGCACACATGACAACTATAAATGTTTTAGTGTCTGTCATACCATTTAAAACAGAAAAGAAGGTTTGACAGTGAAGTAGATGGTGGACTTATGTGTGATTCGAGAGCTTTTTATCTGATAGTCAGCATATGTACGAAGGCCCACGAGCACCGGGAAACATTTATCATGGTAACTGAATTGCTCTGGGGAGAAACAAAAGAAACTGCCTTAGCTCATTCAGCTTTGTCATCATAATAATCCTCCTCCTCCTTAATTCCCCATTGTTTAAGAATCAAACACTTTCACATTCAATCATTTGGCAAGAATTCCTTGAGTTTCTATTATCTGGGAGGTATCACGCTACCCTCCAGAGACACAGTCACAATAGCATTCATCTCCTACCTTTGCAAAACCTACAGGCCAGTAGAAGAGAGACAAGGTCGTCAACCCCTTCAACGTAATGTGTTGAATGCGGTACCAGAGGTACCACAGGCCCTAAAGACCTACACTGGTGAAGGACACCTAATTCATTCTGTTTACATCAAGATGATTTTTCCAGTGGTGCTTGTTGAGTGGCAAATGACAGGTCCCATTCACCAAATAGGTGAGAGTTTTTCAGGTATGAGATAGAGCACAGAGATATGTGGAGCACAGAACATTTAGCATGTAGCTTGATATGACCAAGAAGGAGAGAAAATATGTGGGTGTCTGTGTGTGGGTTGTGCAGCTGATGGATTAGGAGGACAGAGCAAGGTGGCTACAGATTTGGGCGTGTGCCCATCACTCTTATCAATCATGCTTGTATTGATAAGAGTGTATCAATCAATCATGCTTGTATGTTTTGGCAGCTGCTACCAAGTATTAAGTGATGACTTTGGTGAGGTTGAGTGTAATCCATGTCTGCTCAATAGGAAATACTCAGGTCAAGCTTCTTTGGGGAAAAAACAATAAATCTCTGACATCCTACTCTTTTCAAGAAATAATAAAGCCCATATTGATCTAACCTATGTTTAATATTGTCCTGGAACATTTTTATATTTTCTGTTGTGAAACAATCTGATTCTTTACTTCTTTATATTTTATGTAGATCTAAGATTAATGTTTTAGGATGTATTTCATCTGTTAATACTGATACTGCTATAAAACTCACAAAGCTGTAAGTAAAATCCTTCATGTACAGATATTAGTGTTACCTAGATCCCTCAGAGGAGTTTTCAGAAAGCTGACAGATTGAGGCTAGGTACTAGAGAATGTAAAACTCTTAGTAAGATACAACTCAAGTAAGATGTCCAAGAATAATTGCCTTCAAATTATGAGAATAGGTTTCATTTAGTCTCACTTTTTCTACTTCTAATAATGTTGTCACTGCTTTTTATGATATATGATTATTACATTGCACATAAAAGAAAGTTGATTGTGAAAAAAATTATAATATAGGGAGAAGTCACAACCTTGTACCTTTTGTGATGATTTTAAGTGTGAACTTGATTGAATGAAGGAATATCTAGAGAACTGGTAAAGTACTATTTGAGGTGTGTCTGTGATGGTATTTGCAGAGGAGATTGGCTAGTGAGTCTGCTAGAGTAAGTTTAGGACTGAGTTCCATAAGTGAGAGGTTTGCCGTCAATGTAGATGACACCATTCAATTGCTGGGGACTCTGCCAGAACAAAAACAGAGGAAAGGGGGATTGGTCTCTCCTTTTCTCAGAGCTAGGATACACCCTCCTTTTCTGCCCTTAAACGTCAAAACTCCAGACTCACCACTTTTGGTCTCTATTACACAAACTAGTGGAACCCCAGGTTCTCAGGTCTTCAGACTTGGACTTAGCCTCACTCCGGCATTCCATGGTCTCCAATTTGCAGACAGCCTCTTCTGGGACTTCTCAGCCTCTATAATCACATGAGCCAATTTCTCTAGTAAATCTCTTTTCATCCATCTATCTGTCTATCTCCCTATCTATCTCTGCCCTATTGATACCGTCTTTCTGGAGAATCATGACTAATACAACTCTGTTCAAATTTACTTTGTTAACCTCATCTTGAAATGATTGATTCTTCATATGCTAAAGCATTTCTGCTTAGAATTTATTTATGCCAAAACCATGGGCCTTAAAAGAGGAGTGAATCTCCATCACAACATCAAATGTGCACTTTGAGATTAGCACTGTCTTTGTCCTTGACAATTATACTGATATAAACGTGGATTACAGATGATCATTTCAAGAGGAAATTCTGACTACAATGATCTGGAGCAGGGCTGTGTAGACAAGTTTCCTTATCACCAGTAATGTTGAACAAGAATTCAGAACATTTCATCACACCAGGATATTTTACAGATGGAAGGAAGCATTGCCTCTGCTCTACAAGAGCTTATAATCTATTATTTAGAAATGTTTCTGAAATTTTTGTGAAGATAAAGCCACAGGGAAGTGAAAATACACTAAAACTGCATGAACACAAACAGAGACACATTATTGTTATTCTTTTTTGTAAGTATGTCCATCAGATGTTTTCCTAGTGGTCATATTTCTAGCCCAGGGAAAGAATCAAACAAGTCAAATCATGAACCTCAACTTTGACTAATGATCATTAAAGACATGTATATATAATTTGCAAAGGGAATATACTAATAAACTCATGTCGTACCATGACAATTTTATACCTCAAATAATATAATTTTTTTCCCATTGCTTAATTTAGCAATGAATTTTAGATAGACATAAGGAATATTCCATTGTAAGACAGCCAAAACAATTTGGCTACAGTGACATGGTGTGCATAGACATTGCTGAAGAGTTTGTTAATAATATAAATTACTGGTTCCACCCCCAGAGATACACCAGGTCTAGACTGAATCTTAGGAATATATGTTTCTAATAAGCTTATCACATGATTCTACAACTGGTGTTCCTTGATACGCACGTGGAAAAACATGATTTAATGAGAGAAATTATTTGCTTTTTCTGAATTCTCTCAGCTCAAGCAGGCCAACATTAATAATATTTTGGGGAATTGGATGGTGACACTTCTATGTTTCTGTGACTATAAAAATCAAAAAGAAAGGAAATAAGAAGTGAAGAATGGAGAAAGACTAGGCCAGAATTATGGTGAAAGATGAAGAGGAAATGATCAACGAGATGGAAACCCATGTCCATGATGATGATTTGAGACTTTTAAAGCATTTGAGTCTGGGAAATTCAGGAAATCAAGTTAGCACTACAGGGAATGTGGAAGAACACGTATTATTTAGGCTGTTACAGTGGAAACAGTTTCTAAAATATATTCTAAAGGATGAACAAGTACCACAAGAGAGAAGTCTGCAACTTAGCAATTTTCTATCAGTGGTACTGGCCCTGCTGGTCCCTAAGTGGTGAAATGGTGGTAATGAGAGGTGGCCAAATGGTCATAAAACATTGGTAAGTTTGCATTAGCTAAAATGCTAAACAAATACACTAAATATTGAACACTTAGGCACTTAATACTTTCATAATAATTTAGATAGGTAGATATTTAAAATGGTATTGAATACATTTATAAAAGAAATGTTATAATAAAGTTCTAATAATAAGTGGGAGAAGATTCATTTTCATGCATAATTAGCACTACAGGCTCAGCACCCATAGCTCAATGGTTAGGGTACCTGCCACATACACTGGGGCTGGTGCATTTGAGCCCGGCCCAGGCTGGCTAAACAACAATGACAACTACAACAAAAAAATAGCCAGGCATTGCAGCAGGCACCTGTAGTTCCAGCTATTTGGGAGGCTGAGGCAAGAGAATCTCTTAAGCCTAAGAGTTTGAGGTTGCTGTGAGCTATAACACCACAGCACTCTACCAAAAGTGACGTAGTAAGACTATCTCAAATAATAATAATAATAATAATAATAATAATAAGCACTACCATATTCATTGGGCTTAGAATGAATAGATAGAAAGTATATTGCTATCTCAATATAATTTTCTATTACATTGTCGTTTAAACTATAGTTTCAAACTCTAGGTAACATTTACTTTTTTTATTTTCCCAAACATGGTAAGTAACTGCAACTATTAGAAAATAGGCCTTTCTGGACATTGTGATTTATAAAATATGTTTCTAATGTACAGACATGGAAGATTTGAGAGTCAAGAACTTTCTGTGAATATATATACCACTTAGTGTTCTTTTTCCCAGACTCTCAATGCTCAGGCACACTGAGTTTGCCTAGCTTGTCTAAGAGCACAGCTGTATGTCTAGGGGTCAACCCCAGGTAGGCTAGTTTCAGAACCCACGGTCTCAATAAGATACTATCCTCACTCTTTATCCTTGCTGTAGTTCTTAGTAGCAAATCTCATTAAAAATGTGAGAGATGAACAGATAATGCCTTTTCCAGACATATACCCGCTCAATAATATGTCTGCTGCTCATCATCTTCTTGGAGAGAATCTTACTTCCCATTCTCTTGAAGGTGGGCATTATCATTTGAATTGATTTGATCAATGAAATGTGGACATAGAAGAAGTATGTTACTTCTGGGCATGTATATTTAAGAGCTTTAGTCAACTCTACACTCTCTCTTTATTTTCTGTGATGGACTAGGAAGCATGGGCTGACTGGAAGTGCTTTAAAATCAAAGTAACCCAGAATACTGAACTACCACATAGAGACAATTTCTCTGTAAACCTTCCCAGTATAATGTGTGTGAACCAGAAATAATTTGGGGCAGGGGGCTAAACTGCTGATATTGTGAAATCATTTTTTCTTATGGCATAATTTAGCTCATTGTTTTCAATCAGGGGCTGTTTTGTTCCCTTGATATTATTTAGCAAAGTATAGAGACAGTTATTATTGTCACAAGTGGGAAGGGGAAATCTACTGATATCTAGGAAATCAAGGTCAGGGATGTTGCCAAGAATCCTGCAATGCACAGTACAGACTGCACAATCAAAAAATTATCTGGGCCCAAATGTCAAGATACTGAAAAACCCTAACCTAGCTTGTCCTAAATCAGGTCTCACTTCAAAGTAAGTGTATGAGTGTGTAAAGCAGTTATAACAGAGATCACTATGTCAGGTGTGCAGAGGCCCCCCCTGAATAAAATTCTGCTTTAAGCTACATACTCCATAGTGACTCTACACATGGCAACCGAGTACAGCTTACCCACACAGCTTCCACAAAACCTTACTTTATAAACAAAACATTTTTCATCCTCGCTCACAGAGATCCCTGCCTATGTGTTTTCTGCAAAAACTCCTCTGAGTTTGCTTTTAAAAACAGTCTGGCTCCTCTAAGACTTATAAAACCTCACATACATGCAAATTACAATCAGCAAATACCCTAGGTTAAGTAAATTTGCCAGATGGGGGATACATTTTTCTTCTGTAACTGACTGTTGTCAATTATAATTAGGCATCTAAATTATCTGTGCTCGGAAAAAGATTTTTTAAAAGGAAACATATCCTATATTCTCTGGCACCTGGGTTTTGTTCTTATTTTCACTACTTCCAAAGAGGTTGCCTAACACCTGAGTTGTGGAAGCCAATAGTGCATTTGAAAAACAAAAAGAATTCCTCTAGCCACGCTCTTTGGGCTCAACCCAAAGGAAATGTTCTTGACTTGACATCCATGGAATTATACTAAAAAAACTGCTGTAAAACTTGAAAACCCTGTGTCTGAAGATTGGGAGATTTAAAGTTCCAGGATTTTTTATGTTTTGAGAACAGGGATTGACAAACTTTTTCCGTGAAGGGCCAGGTAGTAAATATTTTAGATTTTGTGGGCTGAAAAGTCAATCCCTGCTGGAACTACTCAGCTCTGCTGCTGTATTGCAAAGGGAGCCATAGAAAATTGATAAGCTAATGGCTGTGAATGTACTCCAATAGAACTTTATTTTTTAAAAAAGTAGGTGGTAGGATGGATTTGGCCTGTGCATATTATTTTGCTGATTTCTGTTCTAGAAAATACTATCATTCTGAGGGTGACTAGCAGTATAAACTGTTTGACCATTACCACATCGAAATAGAAGATGTGGTGCAAGAAATAAAAAGTATTTATCCATTGCTTATTATTTACCAACGGCTGTGCCAGGGAAGCTACTAACCCTCTTACAATAAGCAGGGCAACTTCCTCCCCATGGCACAGATTTATCTCACCCAACCTGTCAACAGTGATAAGGATAAGAAACCATACCCTTGGTGGAAAAGGTGTAGACTCCAGCAGTGTTAGCATCATAATGAGGGTACGAGAAATGGAGAATCTTACGCTCCACTTAAAATATCCTGAATCAGAATCTGCATTTTAAAGACATCCCCAGACAATGTACGTGCACGTTGAAATTTGATTTATACTAGTCTATCCAGGCATAATTAGTACAAGGCATAAAAAATATAACATTATCAAAAAATAATGTGCTTCAGAATGGTAAAACTTTTCCAAGTTCCTCTAACTAGTGTAGGTTTGAGAAAGGACTTGGAGCCATCTTTCTTACCTCTAAGAGTACATTCTACCTTCTGTGCTACATTGCCTCCCTTACCAAAATCTAAAAGAGCTATCTTTAAGACCCCTGAGATTTTCTTTATAATATTATACATATATATTTATCCTTATAGGTAACACGTAATAAGGAACCTCTACTGTGGAGGAAAGATAAATCTTGCTCTCGTGGGGAAAATACTTCTGAACTTTCAGGAACCTTTTATTATTATTTGTGTAATGACTGTCCGTCTAAGCGCTGTCCATTAACAAGAAGTGCTGAGATGAAAGTCAGAGCTCTACGGATTCATGTTCAAATTTGGAATCTGGCATTGGTTAAGTTCTGTGACACTTGTGAGTTAGGGGCTACCTGTGATGCAGTATCATTGTTAAGACCCATTAGAGAAAAGAATTCAATATCACTTTCTGAATGTCTTCATGTAATCTGAATTGTATTTCATGAATGAAAATGGTTTCTTAAAAGACTCACTCAGATTAAGGTAGTAACTTCTCCCAGATAATAAAGCTTTTACTACTTGATCTCCTGTTAGGTCTGACTGGATGTTCCCTAATCCCCTGGTTCCCAGTTTCAAGAATGAGTATGGAGTGATCACAAATAGAAAGCAATGTCATACAATAAAATGAAAAATAACCACACCACAGAACTGTCTTGAAAGGCATTTAACACCACTGTTTGGTGCTCCAGTGGAATGGCCACCCAGGTGCCTAGGAGGACTGGCCACCTAGTGCTATTATCCTTACCCACTGCTGACTGGAAACTGAATTGGCCTCAGATAGCCCTTGGTGCTGAAACCTGACATACTGGCTTCTTGGCACACCTGTCTTCTCCTGTATGAAAGCATTTCAGTGTCCTAGGATTACTGTTATTTCACTGACACAGAAATAGTTTATTATTAGGCAATGTTTATGTTCAGTTTTATAATCTCCATGAAAGCTTAGTGCATGACTTTTTTATAGACATACACATACACAGATGTACACACCTGAATTTTGCATGTATGTATACACAAATATGCACACACACAGATTGCTCAGCTTAGTCACAGTCTCTACTAGGAGTAATTGATTTTCCTCCCTATGTCTCTGGATACTTAGAACTAAGAAGGTCCCTTCATCTTTCAGTTTCAAGACCACCTTGAAATGTATAAATCTACATTTGTGTAGACAAAGAATTTATAAGACCTAAATGGTGAATACGGCAACAACAAAAATAAATAAATAGAACTTAATTACATTAAAACGTTCTTGTGCAGCAAGGGAAATAATCAATTGAGTAAATAGGCAACTATAGAATGAGAAGAAATGTTCTCTAACTAAAGGAATAATGACTGGGGTCCAGCAAAGAATTCAAACCAGCAAGAATAAAACAGACAACCCCAGTAAAAAGTCGGCACTAGACATGAGCAGAATCTTTTCCATTTTTTTTTTTTTAATTTTGGCTGGGGCCAGGTTTGAAACCCCCCCGTCCCCCCAGTATATGGGGCTGGCACCCTACTCCTTGAGCCACAGGCGCCACACCAGAATCTTTTCAAAAGACAGACAAATGACAAAAAAAAAATAGATGAAGAACGTCCAACATCACTATCGGGGAAATGAAAATCAAAAACACAACAGGTGATGACATCAGTTGGTGAAAAAGAACACACGTACCTTCTGGGTTAGACTGAAAATTAGTAAAACCTCTGTGAGAAACAGGACAGAGACTCCTCAAAGAACTAAAAGTCGATCTATCATTCGTTCCCATCCCAAAACTACCTGTGGGATTTTCCTTGGTATCTACTCCAAGGAAAATAAGTCATTATGTCAAAAAGACACCTGCGTGCAAATGTTGATTCTCAATTTCAAAGATCTGGGATAAACCTAAGTGCCTATCAGTTGATGAATGGATAAACACACAAACACTCATTCCATGGAGAACTCCTCAGTCATAAAACAGAAGGGAATGATGCCTTTTTGCAGAAACATGGATGGTCCAAAGAACATTCTTCTAAGCAAAGTGTCCCATCAAGGGAAAAGCAAGCATCACATGTTCTCACTAATAAAGGGGAACTAAACCATGGGCATTTGTGGTTATACAGTGGTGGGAAGTTCACTGAAAACTACGAAGTGGGGTGGGTAGAAGGTGGTTGAGAGATTAAAAAAAAAAGATACCTATCCTGTACTACATACACTATTATGCTGATGGGCAGGCAAAAAGCCCTAATTTCAGCATTATTCAGTATATCCACGCAATAAAAACACTTGTGCGTACCTTCAAATTCCGAAATCTTTTTTAAAAAGATAACACAGTCTGAAGGATGATTTATAGCCATCGGGACTGAACAGATTGGTGATAATTGTTGAGTGACTGTGTATGTCAAGTCACAACGTCTGCGTCGTTTTTTCCTCGTGTTGAAAACTCTAAGTTTTCAACATCGAAATAAGGACGAATGAAGTTATCTACATACAGGCTTTTAAAAATCAGAGAAGGAGTGGCGAATCACTAAGGCATCTCTTAGAGCACCGGTTTTGAAGCGTGGGATTGAACTGGAAAATGACAAATGTTTGAAGACAAGAACACGGAAATAACTGGAGTTTAAAGGGGAAAAAGGAGATTCAGTCATGTCAGCAAGAAATTGATTTAAAAATGCATAAGAAAAAGGGGAGGAAGTTCTAGTTTGTCTTCAGACGTCAACCTTAAGTAAATATTGATTTTTTTTTTAAGGCTTGACACTTACGCTGAATGTCTCTAATAATAAGGAAAAAAATTAGTTTACTCTTTGGCTTTTTAGCCTATGTACTTTAAGAGATGAACTATATTGACGTGTAAAGCCACGGAATTCTTGATTGAATGTGTTCTTCTCCATATCTTGTTCCTCTATGAATTATATTGAGATAATGAAATTTTCAGTGAAAAGGGAAATAGATTATCTCAGACCCTTACCTTCTAAAATTATACGTTGAACGAACAGGTTTTGCAGCTGATATTATCTGCTTAACTTCTGCGGTTCTGAAGACGACCTTTCGTATACACAGTATTAGAGTTCATTATTATTAGAGTTCATTATGTTCAGTCAGTTTACTTTATTCCACTCAATGTCCTTGGAAAATAAAATGCCCTTTTTATGTGGATTTAAGTGTGCACTCAGAAAAGAAAATGGCATGTGTATTCTGCGGGAACAAACAGTGTCCCGCAGTTAAATACATTTCTTTGTTACCACGCTTCCCACATAAGTACAGACATTCATTTTGTTTTCAAAATGTCCCTCCATAAATGACTTTCTTATCTGTAGTGTAGATGCAGGCAGGAACCAGAGTGAAAAAGGTTTTTCCGCAAAATGGTCCTTATTCAAAAGCAGTAAGGTATAGGTGCTGTCATTTGGCCAAACTCTTTTACGAGACTTATGTTGTTATTCCAACTCCATGAACCTCACAGAAATGTTTTCCTCCGTGCAGAGAAAATTCCGATTTCATGCTTGGAGGAATTTGATCAAATATTTATAAACACAAAATAGTTATTCTTGCCCGTATCATTAATACATATGCACACACGTTTGCCCCTTGCATGGTCTGATCTAGATAAGCAGCTGAAAGCTATTTCACATGAATTATCCAAGAGGAAAATTTTGGTGCAATAAATGTAACCTTTGTACCCCATTTCTTTGAAATCAGAGACAGACATTTAGTTGCAGCTACAGGCAGCCCAGAAAAAAATAAAATAAAATAAAGTAAAGTAAAATAGAATAATATAGTGCATTGTACCAGTCAAATATTTTCTGATTAACCAGCTGGATTGGGTCACCTTGGCTATCAACTAGTTAATGATAGGGCAAGGCTTTCCAGGATGATGCCTTGTTGAAACTCACATAAATTTAACTGTTAATAAGACAAATAGTGGATTGCATGAGAAAATTGCAATATTTGGTAACAAGAAGGACTTCAAAAATATTTTCAGATATATGCACGTGGCTTGTGCTATTCTGCTCTGCTCATATCTCCTCCGTCAGTGGTTTTCAAAATGTGACCTCGAGATTAGCAGCATCAGCATCAGATAGGAATTTATAAAAATTCAAATGCCAATACAGATTTTCTGAAGCTGGAGCTCTGAGTGTGGAGCCCAGCCAGCTTGCTGTAGCACGCCCTCCAGGAAATGCTGAGGCACCTCAACCTTTGAGAAGTACTGCTTTAGTCTTACCCTGGAGGCCACTAAAGATAGTGCCAGTACAAGTCAATCCTTCAGTACAAGTCAATCCTTCAAAAGACCTCCTGTCATCTCTTTCATAGGTTACGTGAACCCAAATTCATGCTTAGGATCTGCTTTTGGGTCAACCCAAATTAAGGAAATGCTTTTCCATGATACTGCTATGCACAGGCACACACACCCTATAGAAGCGTGTGTTACACTGTCAGTGTGCATTGTTAATATAGTCCTGACAACATGCTCTCACAGGATACTTGTTAGATTGACGGAAAATTTAGTTTTACATGTTTATTCTCCTTATTTAAATGTGATCTTTTTTAAGGGTAAATGGTATCAGTGTAATTTATCTTTACATTTTGCGGGTCTAAAGTAGCACCTGGGAAATAAGAGTTGTGCAATGAATGTTGATGAAATGAATGTGCAAGGAGATAAATTGGATGTAGCTGAATGAGTCTTATTAGTATTAACAAGTACAATTAGAAAAGAAGGTTATCGCTAAATCAGCCAAAGCTTACAGTTGCTAGTAATTGGCAATAGAAATTTAAAGTTCGTTCTGGGTAGCCAGATTTTAACAGGGAATTATATATAAGCATCTGAAGCATCTAACCGACCATTCACTCCAGGCAGGCTCTTCAGGGCACACTTAACAGGCTTTAATTTTGAGCAACGGTTTGTATAAACTAGTTCCAAAAATTGACAGTGAACTATATGTGCAGAGGGACTCCTGTCTTCTGAATTCAAATTATGTATGGCTGTTTTCTGATAGGCAATGCTGCTTTGTGTCAATATTTGAACGTTTGTTGCTACAGGTGTTATGTATTTGAAGTATGAAGTTATTTTTCAAACAGGCCCTGAAATTTCAAGGTAACCATCCTTTATCTCAATGGAGAGAAGATATAAATGAAAATATTATAAAACTTCCAGTGCAGGGGAAGGTCATGACAACATTACTGTATCAGAGAAAGAAAAAAAAATAGTTTGAAATTATTTTTTTCTAAATGGGAATGTCCTCTGTGAAAATCTATTTCTGCTGTAACGTTTGTGTGGCACAAATCTCCGTTTGCTACCTCCTCGTTTTTATTTTTATAACACTTTAAATGGGTGCAGTAATTTACAGCCGGTGGTTTAGAATCTCTCTCTTAGAAAGAGATGTCTTATGAAGAAATGTATTATTATCTATATTTCTTCTCTTGCATTAATTTCCCTTTGGTTATTACAAACATTAAAAGAGAATATATGGACAGTATAATTATCATCCTTAATACTTTCCAGAAACACTGTATATTGAATTTGAAATAGGCTAGGGAACTTATCAGGCAATTGCTAAAACTTGCGGAGCTCCACCAAATCTATTTTTTAAAAACTATGTAAAATAAATCAGAACTGAATTCCTTCTAGTAAAACTTGAGGATGTGCGAGTCTCATTTATTCCAAAAATAATATGCTAGTTTCTGATGTAAAGTTATTTCATAGGGAATGAACAGAAAAGGCCAAGATTTCCTGCTTGTGATTAATCTTAGTTCCTCCTTTTTCCTTGGCCTCCATGTCTTTGCATCATCTTACATCCTTTTATTTATGTTCCTTGCACTCTTGTGACTACACATATGCCTTTCAAAGCTTGCTCTGCTTGGAGTATCTTTCTTCAGTGTTCAACCTGCAGGGAGTTATTTTATTTTATTTTACTTTTTAATTAAGTCATTTGTACATAGATCATAAATACATTTATGCCATTATAGGATTCACTGTGTTGATTATTTGTACAAATTAGAATGCTTACGTCCTACTAATCAACATAGCCTTCACCTCATTTACCCAATTGCCAAGTCATGGAAGAAGCCCAAGTGCCCCTTAACCCATGAATGGATTAATGAATTGTGGTATATATATACCATGGAATACGATGTAGCATTAAAAAAAAATGAAGACTTACCTCTTTTATGTTTACATGGATGGAGCTGGAAAATACTCTTCTTAGTAAAGTATCTCAGGAATGGAAAAATAAAATCCGATGTACTCAGTACTACTATAAAACCAATTTATAACCACTCACACTTGCATATGAAAAATGAAACACAACTATAGCCTAGGATGAAGAAGGGAAGGGGAGGGAGAGGGGAAGAAAGGAGGGCTGGTTGATAAAGGGAAGGTTAGGAGGGGGACCACACCTATGGAGCATATTGCAAGTACAAGTTGGATCTGTCAGGTGTAGAGCACAAATGTCTTAATGCTGTAACGGGGAGTTTTTAAAAATCTTATCATAGATTGGGAAATCCAAGATCAATTCAAGGTTTGAAAATGATCTTGCCCTTGTCTCTTTTTTTCTCTCTCTCTTTTGGTAAAAAATATATGAGATTTCAACCTCCTATTCCTATTTCTTTGTTCATAATTCTTCTATCTTAGAGCAGAATCTCCTGTTTATACTTATTTTCTGTGATAACCAGTAGCATACTTATCATACTTCATAAAAATTACATGAATAAAATTCTAACGACAGGGTGGGAAAGCTGAACCATAGAGAAATTGACATTAGCCTTTCCCTTCCATAAAAGGGTTCTACAGCAGAGATTTTTCCTAAGTAGGTGAGTAGATAAATAAATAAAAAGCAGGTGGCAATTTTCTTAACTCCCCACTTGCTGGCCCAGTTTCTTTTTCACGGGGTAGTATCTGCTATTCTTTGTTTTGATGATTGGAGAGTTGAATTTTTACCAATTTTGCACTTGCTGTAAGAGATCATATTTTGAATCCGAAGCTGAGCTGTTTAAGTGTTTAGGTGATGTATTCGATCTGAATTATTTTGCCTTCCTCACACAAGACTACTGAGGAAACTGGCACCAAGTTTGCTTAGCAAAACAAAATGTGCACTCTTCTGGAGAAGTACTGTTGTGGGGAAAATGGCCCTCCCCCTTCGGTAGGGTACTGCAGATTAAAAGGAAAGATCTTAGTGCACAGTTGGCGATGCTTTGTTGCAAAAATCAAAATCAGAAAGAAAAGAAAACTCCATCAGATCTTTCAGGTGAGCAAAAGAACAAATAGGAAAATAACACGTGAGGAAGACTGACAAAGCACTTTTGGAAACCAGAGACCAGAGGCTTTACAGATGAATACCAAAATAGCAGAAAACAAATCTGGTGGCCCAGTTGCAGGGTCTAATGAAGGAATAAGGATGAATCAATCTTTATAAACTTAAATTATCACTTAATGAACCTTCTGATTAGGAGTCACGGAGCGGGATGAAGAACAATGGCAGGTAGATAGGTCAAATGAGGAACAGGTGTGTCTCAAGAGCAGCATACAAGTGTCCCCACCACCTGCAAAGAAGCAGGGAGATGATGCATCCTAAAGGAGCTTTGGGCTTTATAAAATGATGTTTATAATAACTAGTTGTCTTTGGTATAATATAATGTTGGAAGTTTTTGTTTGTTTGGAGGGTTTTGTTTTGTTTGGGGAGTTTTTTCCCCTCCTTCAGTTTTCCTCCTGCTTAATACCTAATGTTGGTCTTTCAACACTTTTTTCTGGTAAGGACATTGGTAGAAGGAAAAGCCTTAGTTGAAGGTCTTTGCTAAGAACAGAGTTTTTGCTGAGCACGCCGAGGCTGTAAGGAAGCATGAAGAACAACTACAAGGAACTTCATTCAGGTTATATCTAGAAGAAAATCATTAGGGACTTCTGTATAATATTTTCAGACGTGGCCAGATATTACATGCTTGGTGACACTGAATTTGCTAATCTGTCTTTTGAGGTCATAAATCTTCCTGAGACAAAGTGTATATATAGTGAAGTCTCGGATTACTTCGTTAAGTCAAGAGAAGGAGTTCAAATAACTTAAAAATTAAAGTCCTCCCATACAAGAACGACACTTGTATTAATAACATTTACTGAATCAAAATTATTCACTATTTAATCACCGTTTATTGAAAGTTTACTCATGTAAATAGTACCAGGCAAAATCTTTGTAACATGAGAGAAATCAAAGTTACTGCAGACAGCTGGAAGGATTTAGGTTGCATAAAATTTGAACAAAGTGTAAAATAATTTAAAAGATGAGAATTTAGAGTCTCATTAACAAATATTCCCTTTGTTCTTCAAACTCACAAATGGATCTCATGTTTGGAAATATCTTGACTGCCAAACTGCTTTGTTTAGGGAATAGTTAATTTGTTTCTACTCTTTATTAATAGAAGACCTATAACGCAAATATCGGAAGTAGCCGGTTTTCCCACAGAGAATAGGTATAATTCTACCCCAAAGCAAAGAAACTCAATGTTTTAATTAGTCCATGCAACCTGATCTTGAATAAAGGTACAATTCTCATTAGCTTTTTCGACATTTCCCAAAATTTTTAAAACACTGTGCCTAATTGCTACTCTCCTGGAAATTTAGGATCTCAGATACCCCAAGCTGTAGAGATTTCTTGGACCCCAGAGAACAATTAATAAGTAACAATAGTTGCAACAACAGTGAAGCCCAGCCAAAATCAACCCTAATTAGGTTTTTATTGAACTCCAGAATACAATTTATTTTTCTAATAAACAGAGTACATTTTAATATGTTTGGCATTTTATTGTTCTACTTACCTTTCATTTGTGCAATTTTATCAAATCAAACTACGATATTTTTAGCCTCCAGAACGGTTACCTCCCTACCTAGGGCACATCCCCAGAAGCAATTACTTCTTTAATTAGCTTTGACGCATTAATCTTTGCCTCTTCACTTTTCTTCTTAAGGGGAGGGTGACTTCCCACCCATTTGCGCATCAGAATCCATTATGACAATCAGTTTCTCTTAATCTGTGTGTCTTACTTTTTAAAATAATGTTTCCCTTATCAAACTACAAGCATTCTATTCCTGGGACATACTCACATGGTAAATAAGGCACTTCCTATGCTTAAAAAAAAAAATAGAGTAAGACCTGTGATCTCATTATATCTGACAGATGCTTGGCTCTTTCTTGGAAACCATCATTTGTTACTATCACAACGTAACACTTTATACATACTCTTTATGGGACTTTCTACCCTTTCATGTATGCGTTTATCTCTCTCTCTCTCTCTCTCTCTCTCTCTATATATATATATATATATATACATACACACACACACACACACACACACACACATATCTACACAGGATATATACCTATATGCCCACAAGTTCACACACATGTATGTATCAGCAGATGATTTATTATAGGAATTGGCTCACATGATTTTGCAGACCAAGAAGTCCTACAATTTGCCATTTGCTCAATTTCTCTGCTATTTAGAGAACTCAGGAAACCAAGTGGTGTAATTCAGGATGAGTCCCCAGGATGGAAAATCAGGGGAACCTGATTCTGAGTCCCAAGGCCTGAAAGCAAGGAGTGCTAAAGTCTGAGGACAAGAGAAGATGATGCCCCAGCTCACCTAGATGAAGTGAATTTACCTCTTTTTGTTCTGTCCAGGTGTCTAGTGGACTGGACGGTGCCCATTGGCAGGGGTTAGGGCTGAGCCTCTTTACCCAGTCTCTCTGTTCACATGCTATTCTCTTCTAGAAACTCAACCACAGACACCCTGAGAAATAATGTTTTACCAGATATCTGGGCATCCCTTAGCCAAGTCAAGTAGACACAAAATTAATAATCACAACACATATGAAATCCCCAACATAAATACTCTGAATTCAGTGGATACAAACCATTAGCAAGTTATTGCAAATAAAAATAAGCTCCAGGACAGTGTTTATATCAGAGCACCCTGCATGTCACACATTTACCATAAGTCTTTTTTTCACCTTTCACGTCACCACCCTTTGCTGCTAATAGAATCAGCCAAGAGCAAACCACTACATGCTCACTTTCCTCATTTCTTCCCTCTGACTGCTCTTTGATCTTCTCAGTCTAAAAAGTGTGTGGGTGTGGCAAATGGATAATACCTTTATTCATTAACAAACTGGAAACCACTATTTCAAGTCAGGTTCTACTTTGTTAGTCAAATTAAAAATAAATTCATCATCATAAAAAAAATTAAAACAATTGTAAGGAAAAAGTTGAAGACACTTAATTGGGCCCTGGAAAGTTGAAATCAATACCGTTAACTTCCAATTAAACAAAGCTGATTTAACCCTTTCTCTAAGGCACTAAGTAGTCTATGATGAATTATAAAAGCCCTAAAAAAAAAAAAAAAAAAAAAAAAAAAGAATTATAAAAGCCCTGAATCCATGGAGAGGGAGCACATAGGGGAAAATGCCAACAGAAGACTGGAGACACAAATACATCTGTGGAAGACAAGAATTATTATTTATTTTCATAGATCAAGCAAATCAAAACACAATAGCTAAACACATAAAGCAACTCACGACCCTGTGGCACAGCAGTTATGGCACCAATCACATACACTCCCAGTGGTGGTTTCGAACGTGGCCTGGGTCTGCTAAAGAACAATGACAACTGTAATAAAAAATAGCCAGGTGTTGTAGTGGGCACCTGTAGTCCCAGATACTTGGTACTTGGGCAGCTGAGGCAAGAGAATCACTTAAGCCCAAGAGTTTGAGTTTACTGTGAACTGTGATGCCATGGCACTCTACCAAGAGCGATGTAGTGAGACTGTGTCTCAAGAACAACAAAAAAAACTCATGTGTTTATCGATGGATGGACCAAAAACAATCATGGGGCTTATATGTACTGTGGATTTTTGCTCAACCTTCAAAGGTAAGAAACTTCTGATAAATGTTACAACATATATATACCTTGAAGTCATTATAGTAAGTAAAATAAGCCAGTTAAAATACAGCAAATAATGTTTAATTCCACTGCCTAAGGTATCTAGAGCAGTCAGAATCATACAGATGGAAAGAATAATGGTGGATTTTCATTGTCTCGGGGGAAAAGATAGTGTGCAGAGGGTACAGAATTTCAAATGTGGAAGGTGAAAAAATCTGGAGATACGTAGTGATTGTACAACAACCTGAATGTACTAAACTTCATAGATTTAACACTTAAAAATGGTTAAAATGGTAAATTTTTGTTGTGCATCTTTTGCCATGGCTAAAAAAGGAAAAAAAAAATCAGCAGGTATAAACCTCAGTCTATAGACTCTGAAGTAAAATTAATTTATGTGTAATTCTAATTTCCAGAATTAGAAATTCTCCTAATTGCAATATGCTGGCAACACTCTAACTCAGTCATGTCATGTTGCCTGTGTCTTCCCCTTGATTTGGGCCAGAGTCCTGGGAGAAGCTCATGTAGGGTCAAGATCCTCAGGTGATGAATACCCATTAGATTCATAGATCGCTTGGTCCTTAAGTAGATCCTCAAGTAATCTACTAATTTGAGTATCCACTGAGAAATGTATTAATCTAGAACTGTGTACATTCCCACTAGGATATCTCTTTCCAGGTAAAGCCTGACTTAAAAGACTCCACATGAAGCAGTGTTATGCCCCTGTCTTTTCAGATATACCAAAGACTGTTCCCTTGCTGGGCTCTTGCTGGCTAAGGAGGGAGGACCCAGGACCCCCCAAGTAGGCCCCAAACCTTCTCTGCTCTCAAGTTCCCTAAACTTCTACAAGATTTTCTCTCTCCTTCATATCCAGGAAACCCTCATTATCTCTCCTCCATTTCCCCATCATTTTCCCAAATTGAAAAAATTCCTTTTTCCAGCTTGAACATTAGTGGGAGAACTTAGTAAAGGGTTGGGGAAAAGTTTTTTATTTCCCCTTTCTGTTATTCCAAACATTTGTGTAGTCCCAGTTTTCTAAATGCTTGAACATTTGGAAGCCAAAAGTTAGAGCCTACGGGTAAGCTGTTTTTATGGTTTGTGTTGTCACTTTCCTTTTCCAAGGTAAGTCGTGGTCACAGAACAAACCATCTTCTGAAAAGGGATAGAAGTGGGAGAGGGAGAGGGAATGAGAGAAGTGGCTGATACAAAAGAAATAACATCCAACCACAAGAAATATGCTGTTTTACAGACATCATTGCATTCATTAATAAAAAATACCTAGCAACCACTTGAAAGTGTTCAAAGGTCCACAGATGCAGAATTTTACACATTTTAGCTAAAGACCAGGCAGCTATGTGTGCCTTCGACGGCCAAGACTTATTATGTTCTTATTCATTCTCTTTCCTTTTATTTCCTTTATGCTGTCTACTTTCCCTGGTGTCTTCTCCCTTGAGGCCATAGTGTAAAACAGTCATTTTTTTTCAAAGTAGAAATTCTAAGAAAGGAAAACAACTATGATAAGTTTCATTAGGAAAACAGTGCAAATAAGTGCTCCCCTGTATTCTATATGCAGATAGAGGGAACACTTATGGGAGGGGTGCTAAACCAGAGTTTTATACTATTTGAAACTCCCCACAGTTATTTTAGGTGGAACTAGTAGCCTCTGTTCACAAAGGAAGAAACAATATCTGCGGGGTTAAATTCACTGGGCACTTTTATGCCAGGTGTTTTGTTGTTGAGTGTCAGCATCCGCAGCCTGTGCAGACTTTTCTTTCCTCAGATCCCATATTCTTGAGGAAATTCTAGGCTTCAATTCACTAACACTCAAGATTTCCTAAATTTATATAACACTGCATGTCTCTGAAAGCACCTGGGAAGTTCATGATATATTTTATACAGAAAAGAATGACAAAGTCATAAAGGACACAAATAATGTTTAAAAATAGGTAAGTAATCTGCTGGGCCTTGTAACAGGCACCTATAGTCCCAGCTACTCAGAGGCTGAGGCAGAAGGATCACTTGAGCCCAGGAGTTTGAGGTTGTACTGAGCTATGATGACACCACTGCACTCTACTCAGGGCTGTAGAGTGAGGCTCTATTTGAAACAAAACAAAACAAAACAAAACAAAACAAAAAACTATAGCTAAAGATACAGGCATTAAAATAAAATGTTTATAATATTTAGCACATTTCCTGGGTCAAACTCAAAAACATAATAAGGTGTAGATGGCATTGTGGGGATTTTTAGGAGGGGGTGTTGAGAAGTGGTCACCCAGATCATCTCAAGAACATAATAAGGTGTAGATGGCATTGTGGGGATTTTTAGGAGGGGGTATTGAGAAGTGATCACCCAGATCATTTCTCTGCTTTTCTTTTGCTTGTCTTTATTTTCTTCATTTTCCTCATGATGTACAAGTTCAGACATCCTGAAGAAGTGCTACATAACCTCATCATTGAATAGCACTACCGTCACCAGAGGACCACAGGGAGTACTTCTAAGGTGACCAAAGTTGTCTCCAGTGAGGGGTTATGCAGCACTTTTTCCAGGGTGAGTTCCAGGACTGAATTGTCTGACCTTGTATTCCATGGGAGTTTCACGGCATCCATGACCTTAGCCATGGTCTAGTCCATCTTCTCAGAATCTCAAAGCAGGAGAGTCAAGGCAAGTGCTAATATTCATATTTCATAATAAATCCTTACAAGTTCTGTAACATAAATAGACAGGAGAACTCTCCCGGCAGCCTCCAAAACTTCTGCTTTTTGATAATGGCAGCCGTGTCTGCTCATCTCACAGCCCTGTTGTCAGTAGAGTGGTTTCCAGATCACTGTTAGGGTCTCTTTCCTTCAAGGAGCTGGGTTTCTGTTTTTTTTTTTTTTTTTTTTTTTTTTTTCCCACGGATCTGTGTGTTACTATGTGTGCATGCCACTAGATTTGCAGGAATCAGTTGGCAAACAGAGAAAAGATATTGATTGACAGACAGTCAAGATCAATAACAAACTGGGTAATCTGACATCAAACAGACCTCAGTCACTATGGCTTGCTTTCACATCTCTGCCATTCCCACTTGGGTCTTTTCAAGCTGTTTTCAGCGCTCTGTTACTCCCTTACTCCATTTTGCTCTAAATTTTAGGGAAACTTGTTTTACAAGTTCATCACTGATATTTTCTTCCTTTGACAACTCACAGTTTGTTTTCTAAAACCGTCACACATGTTCTAGTTTATTTGTTCTGTCCATTTTCTCTCTTTAGAATGAGCGATGGTCTTTCTTCCATCAGTGTATTGATTTTGCTTTTGAAAAGGACTCTCAATTCCATTATCTTTCGTGATCGATTGAGATCATTTTGCATGAGAAATTTCTCTCTCTTTCTTAGCACACAAAAATATCTTTTTTTAAATTTCACTTTCCTCTATTTGTCATTTGTAGAGCTTTTAATTATATCACCAGTGTCTGTTTTGAAAGGTGTTAGTTTGCTTTACGAAAAGTCAGTCCACTTGACAATGTTGATTTCTTTTTGGATGTGTGTTTACTCATTCATTGAACATGTATTGGTTGCATGAGACTTTATAGACAGTACTGAGGTTAATGACATTAAAATAAAACACACTTATACACACAATATATATTAAGTTGTCAGTAAGTGCCAGGCAGTAGACAAAGGGCTTACCACTCTTTTAGAAGTAATAATAAACATTTATCAAGAGTTTTTGTACTGGGTAATTTCTGCATGTTTTATATGAAAACATGATTTGTTCTCAGAAACACCCTATGGTTTAGAAACTATTATTATTCCCATGTTCAGATGAGAAGATGAAACAAAATAACTTCATCCTGGCTAATAAGCGGGTACGCCAGGACTCAAAGTGGTTCTAACTATAATTTTCTGGGGGTATTGTTGTTATTGTCATTGTGTGTGTTTTGGTTTACTGTCTGGAAATCATGGACTAGATCACAGTCAACCAAAGGAAAATATTCAAATTCCCATTCACCTAGAAACTTACTAGAAAAGTTCACATCCTCTTTCTAAGACCTAATGGTCCAGGTATCAACAAGAAAAACAAAAGGTCTCAAGAGCATTACTTCACTGTCCCTTTGCTCTCTTTGCTGTCTTAAGATCCAATAATTTTTGGAAAGGCTGATGTAGGATGCAAATAATAGGGAGGAGGCTCAGTTACAGCCAGATTTTTTGTATTCCATTTATGTCTTACAATGACATCTTATTTATTCTTTAATAATACCTTTATTTATTTATTTAGACACCCTGGGTAAAGTGCCATGGCATCGTAGCTCACAGCAACTTCAACCTCTTAAGCTCAAGCAATCCTCCTGCCTCAGCCTCCCCAGTAGCTGGGACTACAGGTGCCAGCCACAATGCCCAGCTACTTTTAGAGACTGGGTTTTGCTTTTGCTCAGGCTGATCTTAAACTCCTGTGCTCAGTCTACCCTCCTTGCCCTGGGATACCAGGCATGAGCCACGACACCTGGCCTAATAACACTTTCTTTTACCCGTTCCCCCTACCCTGTATCTCAGAGACTCTATGAGGTCAAAAGATTACTACCCTGATGATGACATTGTTTCTTTATTAATCTGTCCCTCCACCCTAAACAGCACTATGCTCTGGTCTGATTTCTATCGTTATAGATTTGTTTTGTCTACACTAAAACTTCTCAGGAATGAAATTACACAGCACACACTCTTTTGTGTAAGACTTTTCCTGAATCAGCATTGTATTTGGGAAATTTATTCATGTTGCTATGTATTACTGGTCTGTTCTTCTTTTCTGGTGAGTAGTATTCTATCATACAGTATTGTACCAGAATGGGTTTAAATATTCCTCATCTCTATGAACATTTCAGTTGTTCCTAGGTTTCTCCCATGACATATAAACGTTTTATCATTTTTCTAATACAAGGTTTTTTGGGGGAAACCTGTTATAAGCATCCCTGGCCAAATGCATTGAAATAGAAACATGAGCCATATTATAGGCATATATTTAACTTCATGAAAAAAATAAAACTTTTAAATGGTTTTTCAAAAGGTGGAATGGGTGGGAGCTTTAGGTATTTCACATTCCCCCCAACATTTGCATTATCGAGTTTCTTTTTTTTTACCACTCTGTGGGATTGATGTGTTGTCATTAAGGTCTCACAGAGAAATGATGTCACAGAGAATAAACCCATATATTGAAATTGTATTTAAATAAAGGGGTTCACAGCTCTCTCAGGCGTGTTTCAAGCTTATTTCTTTCTCTCCTGGCTTATATAGTCCATTGTGTACATCCACACTGTACCTCATTAATAGTCATTACAATCCCTCTGCACATGAGCACTGCACACCAATGACTTCATTAATATTCATTACAATCCATAATCCATCTCATGAATAAATACCTTGTGAGTATCTCCTGAGCAGCTCCTCCCTAGTAATCCAAAATTTAACTGATATCACTTTACTTAACATAATCCTTTTGAACATAATCCCTTTAACATAACTTAATGAAGAACATGTTGTTAGCCATTACTTCTTTTGGGGGGAGGGCTGGGGCTGGGTTTGAACCCACCACCTCCTGCATATGGGGAGGGTGCCCCTAGACATTCCTTCTTTTGTTTTTATCTGATGAAGCCTGAGGTTTGGAGGAGGAAGGTAGATTGAATACCTGCCCTACTGGCCTCCCTGTTTAGAGGCAGTTAATTCAATTTTAAGCAAGGCATAATTAAGAAATTTCTAAGACATACAAAAAACTTGTTTAGAAGCTTTTGCTCCCATGTGGGTTTTAAGTCAGGGAGTTTTTATGCCTGCAACCAACCAGGCCATATGGAATTCTGCCTCAGTTTCTCACAAGTATGCCTGCACAAAGTCTTTTCACTGCTCTCTCTTAAACAGCTTTTTCTGGCCAGAGGTATATAGGCCTTTTGCCTATATTGTTATATTGTTGTAGTAGCTCATGGTGGTTTAACTTTGTATTTCATTGATGACTAATACCAATATATGACAGTTTATGTAGCTTTGGCTGTTCCTGCATCTCCTTTTGTGTAGAAGTTATTCAATTATTTTTTCTTAATGTTTTTCTTTACTGTTGATTTGTAGGAGTTCTTCACATAGTCTGTCTGCATACATACTCTTTGACAGATATATGTATTACAAATATGTTGTCCCACTTTGGGGCTTGCTTGTTTTATTTCTTAAATGGCCCTTTGGAGAACAGAAATTTGATTTCTTTTATTATTTTGATGAGTAGTTTTTTTTTCCCTTCCCTTCATGGTTACTGATTTTTCTGCTCTTAAGAAATCTTGACTACCCTGATCCCAAGAAGACATTATCTTCTACTTTATTCTCGAAACTTTTCACATTTAGGTCTCAGATCTACCTTAAATTATTTTGTGTCTATGCTTGTATGGTGTGAGGTAGAAGTCAAGACTTTTTTTCTTTTTGTTTCTGTTTGTTATTCTATACATGCATCCAGTTATTCTGGCACCGTTTGTTAAAAACTTCCTTTGTTCTATTGCTCTGTTTGCTTTAGTACTTTCTTTCTTTCTTTTTTTTGTTTTGAGACAGATTCTCACTATGTCACCCTGGGTGACAGTCATTAAACCCTTGGGTTTAAGTCATTCTTTTGCCTCAGCTTCCTAAGTATCTGGGACTACAGGCGCCCACCACAATTCTTGACTTTTAGTGCTTTTATTAAAAGTCAATTGACGGCATTTATGGACTCATAAGTTTCACTGATATATTTTTGATTATTTTTCATGGTAAATTGTTGATAAGTACCTGTGAAATTAACAGATGAATGAATAAATGAATGATGTTATTCTAAAAAAGTAGAAGTTAGCATACACATATTGTGCATTACCATTTAAAATATATTTGAAAAAAGGAAAGTAAAACATCTAATGTTAAGAGAAGAGAATAATCTGAAAGTTCTATTAGTAGTAATAGTCTAATGAAGATCATTTTCCTTTAAAACAGTGGTTCTCAATCTTCCTAATTGCCACGTTGTTACAAATAGAAAAAAGGGGTCACGGCCCACAGGATGAGAACCGCTGCTTTAAGGCATCACCTCTTGCAAAAAATATTTTCTTTTTTTTATTTATTTGTTTTTTTCCAAAGTCTGAAAAAATAGGCATCTAATATTTATAAATAAAAATAGAAGATAATTTAAAACAACAGATCATGCCAAATCTTATAGACAATAGAAAAGGAGAAATACTTCAAATTCATTCTACTTCATCTGGATATAGCTGGTATTAAAATTGGAAAAAATATATCATTATAAAGGGATATTACAAACATATTTCACTTATAAATGAAGATGTAATATCCCAAACAACATATTGACAAATTGAATTAAAAGTTATTGTTGAAATAATATACTTTGGTCAAAATTAAATCCAATTTATGAGAATTAGGCACTCTTTTCTTTTTTTTTCTTTCTCTTACCCCCTCCCTCTTTCTCTCTCTGTCTGTTCTCTCTTTTTCTTGTGCCCCACTGTGTCATTAATTGTCCTCATATCAAAGTTGAATACACAGGATTCATGCTTCTCTATTCCTGTGATGCTTCACTAAGAATAATGTGTTCCACCTCCACCCAGGTTAATGCTGCAAAATCTCCGTTTTTTTTTTTTTTTTTTGGTTTGTTTGTTTTTAATTGAATGTTAACTATGTACATTAATGCACTTCTGGGGTACAGTGTGGGGTTTTCACATGCATTCTGAAATACTTCCATCAAACTGGTCAACACAGCCTTCATGTCATTTTCTCAGTTATTGCTTTAAAAC
>CAUYTI010140124.1:0-47235 GCA_963575145.1 Galago senegalensis | reverse complement strand
TTTTTTTTTTATTGAATGTTAACTATGTACATTAATGCACTTCTGGGGTACAGTGTGGGGTTTTCACATGCAATCTGAAATGCTTCCATCAAACTGGTCAACACAGCCTTCATATCATTTTCTTAGTTATTGCTTTAAAACGTTCACGTTCTACTCTTAGAAAGATTCACCTGTACCCCTATAAGACAAAAGTCAGAAGTGATCCCTCCAAAACCCCTTCCACTCCCCCCTCCTTTCTCCCTCCCCCGTCCACATGTTCTTAGGCTCTTTGGTTATAGCGTTCATATAAAAGGTGTAGATTGGTCTCATAATAGGGGTGTGTACATTGGATACATTTTCCTCCATTCTCGTGATACTTTGCTCAGAAGAACATTCTCCAGCTCCATCCATTTGAATATGAAGGATGTAAATTCTGCATCCTTCTTAATGGCTGCCTAGTATTCCATGGTGTACATATACCACAGTTTGTTGATCCATTCGTGGATCGATGGGCACTTGGGCTTCTTCCATGACCTGGCAATTATGAATTGGGCTCCAATAAACATTCTGATACAAATATCTTTGTTGTAATGCGATTTTTGTTATAACATTTAAATATTGCTACCCAGAGTTTTTCATGAACTTTTCTAAAAACCATCCTCATGCCATAACTCTATTCACCTCTATTTGTTTCCTCACTCAAGGAGAGAGAAGGTTTCTTTCTTTTTTTTTTTTTTTGAGACAGAGCCTCAAGCTGTCCCCCTGGGTAGAGTGCCGTGGCATTACAGCTCACAGCAACCTCCAACTCCTGGGCTCAAGCGAGTCTCTTGCCTCCGCCTCCCTAGTAGCTGGGACCACAGGCACCCACCACAACGCTCGGCTATTTTTTGGTTGCAGCCATCATTGTTGTTTGGCGGGTCTGGGTTGGGGATTCAAACCCGCCACCTTAGATGTACTTGGCTGGCGCCTTAGCTGGTTGAGCTATAGGCACTGAGCCGAGAGAGAAGATTTGTGGGACACTGGAGCTTGTGAACGCTTTCTACAAATAAAATAAAAATATGAGACTTCAAGAGTTTTTTTTTGGGGGGGGCAGCTCACTTCTTTCTCTTCTTTCTTGTCTAGGTTGAAATAATGTAAGAAATACGAATATGATTACCATTTTCAAAGAAGAGGGGTACTTTTCTGGGTGGGAGGCAGGAGTGAATTTGGTGTGATTAAAGAGACACTATTCAGGGAATATTAGCCTTAGACTTGGATGTACACAGAAATAAGCTGAAAGAGTGGAGATGCTGAGGGTTGTTCTGCGCTGGGTCTCAGAGTATCTCGTTAGTGGGAATAAGCAAGATCTACATTTGTGGGTGTGTCCGGATGTTGAAGTATGTGAAACACTGATAATAAGCAACAGCAACAACATGGGAAGAGAAGGAAAGATAGCATGTATGGATGGCCAACCTTTTTTCTTTCCTGCTACCCATCAGAAGAATAAGATTTGTCTTGGGGCACACATTAAATACACAAATGCTCACGGAAGCTGATGAGCAAAAAAATAGTCCGTGTGTACTTTTCACGCTATCTGACACCACAGATGAACAAAACGGTCCTCAAATAACCTGCAGCGTGGACTACCCTGTCAGGTAAGGTTACTGATGTCTGTTTTCTCTGCAAGAATCCTGTTGCTAACCTTGTAGATTTGTCTGAGGAGATTGCCCACCTAGAAAATTTGGGAATGACTTCCTCCAAGTTCTGTTTGATTCTCTGGCATGGTTGTCTGTTTGGTTGCTGAGCTGATGAGAGCAGCTTCTTACTGAGTGATGTGGCTGCGATGATCCAGCTTCAGTTGGATATGACCAGCCTCTTCAGGTTAAGAAGAGTGTGGAAGGTGTGGCACTGAAGTCCCCTCCCATAACATGCATCTGGCACTACTTCTGCCTCAACTGTGCTTTTGTTTCCTTGGTTTTCATTTCCTCACATTTGATTAATCATGAAAGCTGTATGTCTCTGTAAATCACCATACTCTTTGTTTTTCACCTATCACTGTATTGGAACGATTTCATGTCTATTGCACCAGACCTTAGTGTTTCATTGAGTTAGAAGATTTTTTATCTTTTTCTTCCTTTTCTTGAAGCGACAGTGAATGTTAAAGAATATCAGTAAACTTGATTAAAACTGCTAAATTATGGTCTCCTTATTAAACATACACTGAAGAAATATTTTTATTTTATAGGGAGGGTAAACCACTGTCACAAGTTTTGTAACTATGCCTCAAACACTAAAATTTAAACTATTCTTATTTTACTCGTTTGTCAATCTTATTATTTTCTTTAAAACCAAAATACCAATAATAAAAACATGGGTTACTTTTTCTTCTATCTATAAATAAAGATACCGGGGAGTATTGCCATTATTGATATATTGTTACACTGTGAAAAGAAGTTATAGCGTAAAAGCCAGTGTGATGTGTATTTCCCTAGGTCTTCTGTAGATCACCATCTGTATTGTAAAATACTTTGGGGTTATTCAAAATGAGTGACTAGACTGAGAATTGTGCATTTCTAGGTAACAAATATTAGATATTAAAGATCAAAATGTCTTACTACCTTAACATAAAGGGCATACAAATAAGTCAATGGTGTTTGAGTTTTTTTAAAGTATTCTTAGAAGTCTTCTCATCTTCCTGCTTCTCTTTTACTCCAAATTAAAGGTGTGATCACAAGTGGAGTTTAACCACTCTGTGTCAGTGTTGAAGTTGTGTCCAATACCCTTATAATGATGTAGCACTACAAATCAGGAAACTCCCATTTCTAGCCAAAAATTTCTTAGTCATGGCATTGGCACAAGTTTAGGAGAACTTCCCTCGAGGTTTAAAACCTGCCTGTTATAAAATCTAAGATGAACGTTTATTTGCCAAATTGCCCTCGAGGGCAATTTGTTTTGAACATTAGTGAATCAGAATTGCTAAAGCAACACTATAATTAACTTGTAGGGGTAAAAATAATTGATTCAGTCTTCAAGTAGGATTATATCATACATGGCAGTTTCGCTCAGATCAACTTGGAACATCTTTCAGGTGTCTTTTTGTTATGTGGAAATTGGAAAAAAAGGAGCAAAGAAGATAAGAAGAGAATCCAAAGTGTAAAAGTGGTGTGAAGGGGCTGGTCACTCAGTTCATCTTAGGCCCATGACTATCTGTCTCTCCCATTCTAAAAATATTCGCTGAGCTACTGTGTGCCAGGCACTGATCCAAGCTTTGGAGACACAGCTGTAAAGAAGGCACAGAAAGTTTCTCCCTTATGGGGTTGACATTCCATGGAGTGTGGGGAGAGCAGAGTCAATATATTGTGATATCCTGTCAGTTGCCAGTAGTTACGGTGAAGGAAATATAAACAGATCAGCAAGAAGAAAACCCATGAAAAAGTGAGCAAAAGACACGAATTGAAGTTTTTCAAAAGACAGATAAGTAGCAAATAAACATATGAAAAACTCCTCAACATTACTAATCATCAGGGAAAGGCAAATTAAAACCTCAATAAGATACCACCTTACCCCTGGCAGAATAGCCATTATTTTAAAAGGTTGAACAGTAGATGCTGCTGTGTATGCAGAGACATAGGAACACTTACACTTATCAGTGGAACTGCAAATTAGTACAACCTCCATGGAGAACAGTATGGAGATTCCTCAAAGAAATATAGACCTACCATTAGATTCAGCAATCCCTCTACTGGGTATCTACCCCAAAGGAAAGACATTTTATGGAAAAGACACCTGCACTCGAAGGTTATCACACCACAGTTTATAATTGCAAAGACGTGGAATCAACCTAAGTGCCCATCAATTCATGAGTGGATAAAGAAAATGTGTGTGTGTGTATATATACATCATGGGGGACTACTCAGCCATAAAATGAAATGAAATAATGCCTTTCACAGCAACTTGGATGGAACTGGAGATGATTATCATAAGCGAAGTATCTCAGGAATGGAAAAACAAACACCACATGTTCTCATAAGTGTTAGCTAAACAATGGGTTCATATGGTTACCAAGAGATGTAAAGGTCATTAGAAGCCAAGATGGGGTGAGTCAGGGACTGGGAGAGGGGTGAGTGATAAATTCTTATCTATTGGGTATAATGAACACTATTCAGGCACCCTAAAAGCCCTGACTTAAGCAGTATATGAAATATCCTTGTAACAAAAACGTTTGTATCCCCTTAACATTTTGAAATATAATACCCCATCAGTTATCAATAGTTACGCTGACAAAATAATGGTAATAGGTAAAGAATGATTGTGTGTATAAGACACATTTTATGGGCTTAGCACCCGTAGCACCGTAGTTAACGGCATCAGCCATATACACTGAGGGTGCCAGGTTCAAACCTGGCCAGAGCCAGCTAAACAACGACAACTGCAACAAAAAAATAGTTGGGCATTGTGGCTGAGGCAAGAGAATTGCTTAAGCCCAAGAGTTTGAGATTGCTGTGAGCTGTGACTCCACGGCACTCTACTGAATGTGACATAGACTCTGTCTACAAACAATATTAAAAAACATGGTGGCCACACGCAGTGGCTCACACCTGTAATCTTAGCACTCTGGGAGGCTGAGGTGGCATTGCCTGAGCCAGAGTGAGACCTTGGCTCTAAAAATAGCTGGGTGTTGTGGTGGTAACTTGTAGTTCCAGCTCCTTGGAAGGCTGAGGCAAGAGAATCACTTAAGCCTAAAGTTTGAGGTTGCCGTGAGCTGTGTGCCTCGGTACTCTACTGAGGGTGACAAAGTAAGACTCTGTCTCAAAAAAAATATAGAGGGTGCTTATGGACATCTTATTTCTGAGTTGACATTTGATCAGGCACCTGAATGAAGTGAGGAAAAAGTGAGCCCTAATAAAATCTGGGCATGAGTGGGAGTTTTCCAGACAGAGGACCAGGGGGATTAACAAGGAGAACTTTGGGTATGAACAGAGTGAGGTACAGAGGCAGTGAGCAAGGCTGTGGAAGGCTCCATGGACTCTGGTGAAGTGATGCTATTTTACTCCACGCATGTGGGGCCACTGGGGATTTTTGAGAACAGTTTAATTTGGTTGCCTATGAGGATGGATGCACATATCTGAATACACTAAAAACCACTGAATTGCACACTTTGAGTGAATAGCACAGTAATAAAACTTAAAAATAATTAAAAAAATCACTGTTGATGTGTGAAAAAATAGACTTAAGGAAATCAAGAAGAGAAGAAAAGTCAGTTGAATAATTTCAGTAGTTGTGAAGGTTAATTTTGTGTGTTAACTGGGCCCGTGGGGTGCTCAGATATTTAGCCAGCCATTGTTCTGGATGAGATTCACATTTGAAATGGTAGACTGAGAAGGCAGATTGTCCTTCCTGATGTAGGAGGCAGCATCCAAGTAGTTGAAGGGCTGAATAGAACAAAAAGGCCGACCCTTTTGCTAATAAGAGGGAACTCTTCTCATCTGACTGCTTGAGTTCCTGCTTTGAGACTTGAACTGAAACATCGACTCTCCTTGTATTTTGAGTCAGCTGCCTTTTGGACAGGAACTCACTCCAATTCTGTCAGCCTTTTGCTGCCCAGGTTTTCAGATGTAGAAAGGAACTATTACCATCAGCTCTTCACATTTTGGGTGTGCTCACTATGGATGTGAGGACTTCTCAGCTTGCGCAGTTCCTTATAGCAAATCTCTTTCTACACACATGCTGTTGGCTCTGATTCCCTGGAGAAGCTAATGAAATGTAGTAGTCCAGATGAGAGGGAATGGTGGCAACTGGGGCCATGGTGAGAAGTGGTTAGACTTTCCAAAAGTTTTGATGGAAGAGTGTATAGGAATTGCTAATAGATTGAGAAAGAATTGAGGTATTTGCACCAGTGGTTTATTGAGATAATAAACATGGGGCAGAGGATTGGTGGTGGAAGGGGAGAATCAAGAGAGAACCTGCGGAGGATGAGGAACTTTACAAAAGACTGCAAATTGGCAAAGTCAAAGTGAGCAATGTAGATTTTAAATGTTCCCTGGCAACATAATGGAAAGGATCATAGAAAAAGTAATTTGTGATTATTTGCAAGAAACAAGGTAACCTATTAATCAAAATAATAAATTACTTAAAGGTAATTATCCAAGTGTTGTGGGATGTGCCTGTTGTCCTAGATGCTCAGGAGGGAGGATCTTTTGCGTTTAGGAGATCAAGGTCACAATGACCGATGATTGTGCCACCACGCTCCAGCCTGGGCAACAAAGGCAAGACTCTGTCTCTATGAAAACAAAGTAAAGAAATAAGGTGATCACTAGAAACCAGCCTTCTCCACCAGAAATATAATGCTCTAAAGCCACAGATAAATGGGCTGGTCCCTATGGAGTGTGCAGGAGACCTGCTAGAGGTGATGAAATGGCCCATAGATTGGTTTTGTTTGGCTTATATAGCTTTTGTTTTAAAAATTTCAGCCAACATTTATATACCCTGAGATTTTTGATAAAGTCTTCATTTTTGACTTCTCTCGATGAATCAGGCTACAATGGGCCTGCATTCCCTGAGAGCATAGTCAGAGTGTCCTGTAGACAGGGTGGAAGTCTCTGGTGTCTTTCGTCTCTTGTCTCTCTGACATTATGTTCATTTTGTTCATTTATATTTTATTTACTTATATTGCTAGTTTTTCCCGTTTAGGCATCTCGCTTAATTCCTGCAAGGTGTCTGTCATCATGTCCTTAGTATAAGTCACGATGAAGAAACACAGACCTGATAATACTGCCTGCAGGTGAAATCTTAAGTAATTGAGTAAAAATGCTCAGTTTTAAGGAGCCACATGTTGAAATTCTACATGAGGTTTGTAAACTCTACATGAGGTTTCTGACTTAAGGATTTGTACTTGCCCTGTTTACATTAAAAAAGGTTGAAACCATGGGAAACATACTAAGTCTAATTTGTAGATGTGGAAGCAGTAAGGTGTAGCTAATGATTTCTGGGTCTGAAAAATAAAAACTTGGATGGGCCTACATCTCCAAAAAAGGCATTTATCGGGAATAAATTACAACTGTATTTTAGTTGGAAGAAATCACACAAGTGGAGAGTAGTTTTTTATAAGGTCTACAAACCATCATGCATTTTAAGCCTCCATCCATGACATCTCAGAGACAGGCTCACAGAATTTTCAACTGAGATCCTTCTCTATATGACTTATTTTCCTTCTAAATTTGACTATGCTGTGGTCCATTAAGACTCACAGGTCCTCTTCCCATGAAGCATGATGTCAGTGTTACCTGGCTGTTGCCACTCTGCTGATGGTATATTTCAGATGCCATGATAAGAAGTACCCATGGCCTATAACAAGAGAAGGTAGATGAATTCTCCCCATGTCCTGACTGCTTCATGCTAGAAATGGTGCCTATCACGTTGCATATTTTATTCTCATTAAACTCTCACAATAACCCCGTCATTCTCATGGAGTGAGTGTTATTAGTAGGGCTTCAAGGTATATTAACCATACTTGGAGTCCAGTATTGAGATACAGGTGCCTAAGTTTGAGAGGGGAAGATGGACAGGCAGCTGCCAGTCAGGACACATGGTAGGTGTCGTAGATGTGGTAGGTGGAAGGAAGGCCCCCATGGATGTTCATATTATAATCCATGAAAACAGGGAGTATGGTACAAGGTAAGGGAGAATTTGGTTGCAGATGGGATTTCAGTTGCTAGTCAATTGACCTTCAGATGGGGAGGGTAATTGGAATGGTTCAGATGGACCCAGTATATTACAGGTGTCCCTCTGACAGGAAGCGGGAGTGATTAGAGAGAAAGAACCAGGAAGATGGCAGTGAGAAAGTCTTAGTCTGACATCACTGGTTTTGAGGATGGAGGAACAAACTAAGGAATGCAGGTGGCCTCCAGAGCTGGAAAAGTCAAGGAAACAGATTCTCCCCTAAAATGTAGCAGAAGGACCACAGCCCTGGAGACACCTCAAGTTTTTAGGACCTTGGACTTCTGACCTCTAGAAATGTAATAAAATTGTGTGACTTAATGCCACTAAGTTGTGGCAATTTGTTATAGCAGCGATAGGAAACCAATGACATGGGTTAGAAGACAGATTCAGGGTCAAACTGTTGGATTTGATTAAGTCATGTAACCTCTGTTGCCTCGGATTTCTCTGTGCAAAATGGGAACAATAAGACTTTACAAAGTTTTTTGGTGATAACTTGAATAAGACAACTAATGCAAAGTACCTGTCAGCCACACTGTAAAACTCAGTAAATGTTAAACTGGGAGAACAAACTACTCGGTAGGCTCGGTGCCTGTGGCTCAAGCAGCTAAGGCGCCAGCCACATACACCTAAGGTGGCAGGTTCGAATCCAGCCCAGGCCCACCAAACAATGACGGCTGCAACCAAAAATAGCCGGGCGTTGTGGCAGGTGCCTGTGGTCCCAGCTACTTGGGAGGCGGAGGCAGGATACTTACTTGAGCCCAGGATTTGGAGGTTGCTGTGAGCTGTGATACCACAGCTCTCTACCCAGGGGGACAACTTGAGGCTCCATCTCAAACAAACAAACAAACAAACTACTCAGTGGAGGTCAGTTGGGATCATACGAGAACTAAAGCTTATGACATGAGGGACGCTGAAAGAAGGAGTGTCTGGGGAGAAGATGTGAGGCTGGGCTTTGTGTGGCATCTGTGAGGCAGAAGAGCTGCCTGAGCAGGTGAAAGGAAGGATATGGGGGAAGGATATGGTTTGGTTTGTGTTATTAAGCAGGCAGATTGAGGATCAGGACTTTACAGTTACAGTGAGGGAATGTTTAGCCTGTCTTGACATAGTAATGACTAAAAGTGAATCAGCTTCATAAAGCAGTGCGTCCCTAGGGCAGGGAAAATTTCAGTAAGGGGTGATGATCCAGATACTTCATCTGCAGAAATGATCCCTAAGGATGTGTGGGGGGAGGCATCGCTGTGGAGTCCCCGTACCCAGCCGTCTCTGAAGTTTCACCACATAGTTCTCCATCATTAGACATGCTTTTGTGTTTCAGAAAATAGGCCTTTTTGTATCATTGTGACATGTTTTCTTAGAGCAATTACTTGTTTTACTTTGGAACACAGAACATGGATAATTTGAGGACAGAATTTAACCATCTGTTGCAGCACTGTTTGAAGGGTAGGTGAGGTTTAGAATGACCTCATTTTTGATGTAAGGTTTAATTTGATGAATATTATGCAAGACTGCCACTTAATTCACGTTGCAGTTTGACAAAGCCTGTTACTGCTTTATGTAGTAAATTGTAGGCCGAGTTGAAGAACCATTTCAAGGAGCCTTTACCAGGGTCCTTACCCTGCTTCTCTTGACCTGCGGCTGCCCTCGCTTGGTCTGGCTCTTGCTCTGGCAAAAAGTCAAAATCACCACATTGTTGGCATTTTCATACATTACCCCTCAGCAGCTCCTTTAAGCCCTCCTAGTTGGTCCCTGTCTGTACATTTACGTGTTATAGAACTTTGTTCTCCTTGTCAATTCCTTTGTTATCAGCAAATGGCTGAGCCTCTACTTTTCTAGGGAAATTGGTACCCAAGGAAAATTGCTTAAAAAATGAATGAGGCCAACTTCTTACTTTTCTCGCACTTAACTATATAAGTTGGATCTCTAAACATTTACCTATATATTATGGTCTTAACGTGTAGGTGTGGCTTGACAGGTTACATTTATTATGAGTTACACCATAAAGTAGAGGATGGATTCTCCAAAATAATAGATTAAAAAGAATAGTGCTGGTTGATCAAATGGTGACTCAGTGGCTTTCTTAATGGCAACTATATAATTAAAATGCAAATTTGGTTATATGTTAGTCATCCTAATACTTAGAAGTTGCTTTAGAATAATTTTGAACCACCACAATATATTGTAAGAATGGAACTCAGGTACTTTTGGTGATCATCCAATGGTGAATTCTACAATCTCCAGGTGATGTGTGGGCACACTAAAGAGAAACACTGTATTTTCCTTTATTTGCCAATGCTTGTCTACAAAAGCTTGAAACACCTGGGGTGTGGGATCTTCTTTATATGCAGACTGTGAGTCAGTAAGTCTGGGGCTAGATTTTTTTTTTTTTTTTAGACAGGGTTACTGTTGCTGAGGCTAGAGTGGGCAGTGGCCTCCTCATAGCTCACGGCAGCCTCACATTCCTGGGATCAAAGGATTCTCCTGCCTTGGTCTCCCAAGTAGCTGGAGCTGTAGGTGTGTGCTGCCATACTTAGCTAAGTTTTCTATTTTTAGTAGAGAATGGGGTCTTGCTCTTGCTTGGGCTGGTCTCAAACTCCTGAGCTCAAGCAATCTACCCACCTCTGCCTCCCAGAGTGCTAGGATTGCAGGCAGGAGGCACCACTTCTGGCCTACAGTTTTCATTTCCAACAGGCTCCCAGACAACCACAGTGTGAACTGTCCATGGACCACACGTTGGGTAACAGGCCTCTCAGGCATTTCTTCTCTAGCTTGACAGATCATCTGTAGCACTTGAGGGACAACTGCCTGGCTCCTGGTCGGATTCTGATGGTTGCCACCTCTTGATGCTGTCATGTACCTGCTGACATTTTTGGTACCATCAGTTTCAGGGGTAGAGGAAGCAGGGACTTAGGTACCACATCATAAATAGGAAGGGAACTGAAGTCTCCAAGTCTCTTGGCCTCAGGGACAAGTTGATCTACATATCATGTTGATCAGTTCAGAGGAATGCAACATTTAATGTAGTTCTTAATTGAAGAAAATCTTGTTTAAAGTAGTCAGGGACTTTTTTTTTAAGAGACAAGTGTTTCACTTTGTTGCCCTTGGTAAAGTGCTGTGATGTCATAGCTCATAGCAATTTCCAGCTCTTGGGCTTAGGCAGTTCTCTTGCCTCAGCCTCTTGAGTAGCTGGGACTACAGGTGCCTGCCACAATGCCTGGCTATTTTTTGTTGCATTTTGACTGGGGCCGGGTTTGAACCTGCCACCCTTGGTACATAAGGCCGGTGCCCTATTCACTGAGCCATAGGCACTGCCCCATCAGGGACTTTTTTTTAAGATAAGCAGGCCACTGTAATCATGAAAAGAGTATTTGGTTAATTCATGGGGACCACTTATAGGTAAAGCTGTTCTGGGAACTTTGGTTTAAGCTTGGTAAGGCCCTCAGGTCACAGCCCTGAGCACAGCTCCACTCCTTTTTGGAATTAGTTGGGATTTTAATCCTATTTAGGGTGCTTGTAGTAAACCCTTTAATTAGCTTTGTCTGTATTTACAGAACTCACTTTTATTTATGGTAGCTCTCACCCCTGTACGCATAGGAGGTTTTTGCAGAAGTGGGTCTAACTGGTATGATCTTATGAGTAGTCATTTCCATGGAGTTAAATTAAGATTCAAAGACACAAAGTATTCCCTCTGCATGTTAGAAGTCATCACACTTCCAATTTTATCTTTAATGATTTTTTTTAATCCTTTAAATAAAAATGAAAGTGACTTTGGGCAGAGTAAGAGCCGAGGGTGGCGTAGTACCTTTTAATGGGGATTTAGACTCTTGCATAATAAAATGAGTCAAATGTAAGAGAAAAATCTGGAGCATAAAGGTATTTATGTAAATTAGACTACATTCATACACTTTCAAAAGAGGACATTTACATTTTTAAGCACATGAGTGAGGGTGCCTTTTAAAAATAACTCCTGGTGAAACTCATATAACATAAAAGTAACCATTTTAAAGTGAGCAGTTCAGTGGCTTTTAGTATATTCACAAGTGTCCTGAATGTTCACTAAACATTTTTAATACATGAAAGTAAAACCTCTTCAGCATTAAGTGGTCTCTACACATTTCCCCAGCCCCTGGGAACCACTAACCTGACTTCTGTTTCAGGATTTATCCATTCCGGAAACTTCACATAAATAGGATATTTGACTGACTGAATGCGGGCTGGCTTCTTTCCCAGCATAATGGTTCTGGAACGCGATAATCAGTATTATTGGTTGCCACCTCTTGATGCTTACTCTAAGTAGTAAGTAGATTATTGTGTTCCTTTTAAAGCTGAATACTATTCCGTGGTATGGCTGGGTGTATATCCATTTATCTGTTAACAAACATGTGAGTTGTTTCTACCTTTTGACTGTTGTGAATAGCACCACTCTCCATGTGCATATACATATATTTGAGAATCTTCTTAGTTCATTAGGATGTATACCTAGGAGGAAGACAAGTTCTTAAAACAGGGTAGTGGAAGTGAGTGAGGATGGGGGATGAGGAGGAAAATTATAAAATAACAAGAGAGCTGTTATATTGACTGATTAGAGCTTGCTAAAATAGGAATGACTAATTCAAACTGTGGGGTCCTGACATTCTTCCCTACCACTTCCATTCTTGATAAAAGAGCCAGGAAATGTGCTCAAATGATATGAGAATATGTTACTAGGTAAGTGTTTTTGGAAGGGTAATGAGTTGAAGGGTCTAAAGGGAGACAAGTATTAATGAAGACCTAGCTTACCCTTGGGGGCCGGTGTTAGCATATTTGTGTTGGCCTCCCGTAATCCCTTTCTTAACTCTTTTCAGGATTTATAATAGAGATAGGAGTTGAGTCTCCATCAAAGTGTATAACTGTGTTTATATTTAAAACTGGAAAATACTGGGAGGAGGTGGAATGTGACCTTACATTTGGGGTTAAGGGAATAAGAATAGCTTCTCTCTCCACCTCTCTTCCCTCCAGGATGGAGCATCCTGACTCTGGAAGGTCAGAACGTAGTGAGTTTGAGAAAAGTGTTTGGAGGCTGGAGGAGGCTTGAGGAGGCGGCTCAGGGAGATAGGCAGATTTTGAGTGATCCTATTGCCAGTGGCTGATCTTCACTGTCACTTATTTACTCCTTAGCTCCGTAGAATTTATGCCAAATAAATATACCTTTCATTTCATTGTCAATTTCTTTTTTGTCTTGTTTTTGGAGACAAAGGCTCAGTCTGTTGCAGGAGTAATTTTTAAATTTCTTGTAGAGATGTGGTCTTGCTATGTTGTTCAGGCTGTTCTTGAACACCTGGCCTCGAGTGATCCTCCTGCCTTGGCCTCCCAAAGTGCTGTTTTTACGGGTGTGATCATAACGTGATTGTCAAATTCTTGGATCATTTTCTTTATTTCACTGTCTGCCTCTCCCTTCTTGAAACAGTCTCTTCCCTTGTTTTCCATGATGTTATTCTTTTTTACTTTAACTCTGATTTCTGTGGCTGCTCAATGCTTTTCTTTTTGGACTCTTCTTTCTTTAACTGCCCTTTCACTATGGGTGGTTGATTGTGAGTCCTTTCTCCTTGTTCTTCCTAAGAGTGTTCACTGACATCCTTCATTTCAGCTACTACCAATGTGTGCTTGGCTCCCCAAACCATATTTTAATATCATATACTTCTTATGTGCTCTAAACCTAAGTTACTACCAACCAGACATCTAAAATACACCTCTAAAACTTTTCCTATTCCAAATTAATTACTGCTCTGTATTCTCTATTGTTAAGAATATTGTGATTGCCAGTTCCAAAATGGTCCCAATGATTCTCACCTCTGGTGTTAACTCCTTCACACCAAGCAATTGTGCCCTATTAACTAGGTGATCCAGTGAAGAGACTCTCGACTCTTATAGTGAGGTGATTTCCAGAGTGTTGAACTGCAGTCTTTTTTTTTGTGAGACAGAGTCTCACTCTGTCGTCCTGGGTAGAATCCCGTGGCATCATAGCTCATAGCAACTTCAAACTCTTAGTTTTAGTCAGTTCTCCTGCCTCAGCCTCCTGAATAGTTGGATAGCTGGGACTACAGATGTCTGCAACAACAGTTGGCTAATTTTTCCATTTTTTTGGTAGAGATGGGTTCTCACTCTTGCTTAGGCCATTCTCAAATTCCTGAGCTCAGGTGACCCACCTGCCTTGGTCTCCCAGAGTGCTGTGATTACAGGCATGAGCCACTGCACCTGACCCTGAGGTCTTTGTTATTCTTGCTGATATGACAGGAAAATGTGAAAGTAGAATGCAAAGGATAAAATGATGAGAAGCATGGGGGAAATGAGAATTGATTATTTTGAAAATTACTTCTTTAGTAAGTGAATGATGCTAGAATTGAGAAATGGTTTTCAGGAATAGATTAAATTCAGAGCAATGTCAGGAAAACAGGGTCTAGAGATGAACTTGAGGGTGTGGTTGTAAAATTCTTTAAATGCTTAGAAAGACCCAAGGGTGGTGCCTTGGGGATCTGTCCAGGCCAGCCACAGAACTTCTAAGCAGCTTGAGTATGTTCTTCAGTTGTTATCAGCAGAAGACCATGGTAGAGAAGGGCTTCTCTCGAAGAGATTTGTGGGTGTGGTTTTGTCTAATGAAATGAACCCTGATAAGATTCATGAAAACCTGTAATACCTTTGAGAGAATTGTATATGCAGCAACACCCACCATTTTAGACTAAAAGGGACAGAGAATTATAAAATGGAGACCTTTAGTTCCCCCAGTGTTCTGTGGGTAGGTAGGAAATGGATTGGGAAAGCTACACAGCTACAAACACAGGCTACTCTGTAAAGAAGAGGGAAGATGATTTTTAGGGTAGAACCAAGAAGCTACAGGGAGGAACTAAAAAAACCCTGAACTATTTTCTGGCCTTGAGTCCTGATGAAGGAATTGCCAACCTGTGCTTTCCCGTATTTCAGAGTTTCTGTGGAGCAATGACTGCTGTCATTTTTCTTTCTGAACAATGAAAGCAGTGTTCCTTTCATGTTTCTACACTTTGACCCAGAGTGTCTTTCCTGACTACCGAACACCTGTCCCACCATTGTGTGTTGGGGATGTGAGGGACCAGTAATTCATGTCTTTAGTTAATTGGCATTCAAGTTGAGAGGAATGGTACTCAAGGGCCATACTTAAGGAATTACACCCAAGGAGCCTTAGGCACACTGCTCCGACTTAGATCAGATTCTGGACTTCCAGCTTACCTTGTGAAAAGGTAAGAATTTGGGGACTGTGGAAAGGAATGTATTTTGTGTGTAGACAGAACATGAATCATTGGAGTCCAGAGAGTGGACTGTGGTAGCTAATCCCCAAGAAATCCCTAGAGGATCCCTCCTGCTACTTGTGTTCTGTGAGTCTTTTCTGGGTTGAACAGGGCTGACCTGTGTAACCAAGAGGATACTAAGGGGCTTATGGGAGGTGATGGAAAAGCTAGGTCCTAAGACTTTGTAACTTCCTTCTTGCTCTCTCTTGGATCACTGGCTCTATCAAGCAGCCCTTTGGAAATGTCCATTTGGTAAAGAACTGAGGCTTCCTGTTAACCAACCAGCCCGATTTGCCAGCTAGATGAATGGGCCACTGTGGAAACTGCTCCTCCGAGCTCCAGGAAGGCCTTTAGATGATTGCAGTGCTGGCTGCAATCTGGACTACACCTGACGAGTGGCTCCCCGGGTCAGAACCATCCAACCAAGGCCACGGTGGAATTACTACCATCCAAAACTATAAAAATCATAAATGTCTGTTATTTTAAGCTGCTTAGTTTTGGGATAATTTGCTATGTAGCTATAGGTAACTAAGAGGTTATCACAGTGAAGGTATACAGTGCTGGATGATCTGTAGACTTGTGTGGGTCCTCTTCCTAGCTCACTTGTTAGCAAGTACTACCTGTTCCTGATCCCTAAACTAACTTATCCCAGCCCCTGCCACCCCACCCCTGTTAGGACTGCTTTATAATTCATTCAAAGCTAAGGGCTAGAAAGGAGGTTGGAAAAAATATGAAAATCTTAAGCCATCTACTTTTCTTGTTCATATAGGCTCTGTCTTTATTCACAGTCATAGGAAAACTTAAAGGTAAAAGGAACTACTAGATACTCTTAGGGGTCATATTTATATTTTTTTGCTTTGTCTTTGAGATGCCACTTTTGGTTCTGGATATATATTGATTATAGATATTTAGAGCAGGATTTTGACATGAAGTATTTTATGTAGGTTGGGCTATAAAATATTTGTGTGAGGGATTGGGCCTGGGAGGTTGGGTTTCCCTCCTGTGGCAGAGAGGAGTGTTTGTTCTTGATAATGGTTACAGACCCACAAACTGCTCATTTCACAGATGTGAAAAACAGGGCTAGAAAGATTTACAATCTTTCCAAACTACACAATTGGCTTGCAAGACTCACTTGGAGTCTCAGTTGCCGGTCCAATTCGATAAGATTTATTTTAGTTTGCCTTTTATTTTTACTCTTAATTTTGCTAGTTTCTAGTGAAAATGATTTTATTAAATGAGGACTAAATGTTTGCCTTTTAATACTTTGAGCTGGGTGAGGCTTCTTGATGTTTCAACAGTCATTAAAACATTATAATTTTGTATATCCCCTTAGGCAACTCTCTGAGTCCTTTGAAATTGCAAACAATGACTTACCAATGGGCTCAAGTCCAGAAAGCATGATTTAGGTTGCAGTTCTGATCTTAGTACAACCTGTTCTGGCTGCATAGGCCCTGTGTGACTTTGCTTACTAAATTTTTTTGTTTTAAGTCTGAGCATTATTGAACCGTTTAAAAGATAATTCTGAATCTTTGGTTAACGTAAAGACTTTAAGACTAGAATTAATTGTATTATATTTTTTAATTGAACTTTGTCTCCAATTAAGGATAGTCACGTTAGATTTTAAGCAGTTTCTTTCTGAACACTTAATGGTTTTTAGGAGTGTGCAGCTTTATTTATCCTCATCAACCTGTGCATATTTGTCAGATGGGTGAAGGCTATACTGCTTGGATCAAATATGTAAAGAGTTGTTTTGATTTTCAGCTTAGTAAGTTTACTTTTAGTTTAACTTTGTTTTACTATTTTATAATATTTTAAAACACCCAGGACCTAATTGAATTGATGGGAAGACTTCTAATGATTTGTTTTCCCTTCGTTTGAGATGAGATTTGCTTCCTGTAGAACTTAGGGTATTGATGTGCCAAACCATTTGTTCTTTCTACTACTCAGAGGGCCGATGTTAGAACCATTAATTTGCATCATTTGATAATTGCAGATAGTATAGTTTTCAGAAACTAGGAGCTTGATAAAATTGTCACTTTTTATTCCTCTTGGAATTTTGTCAACCAATTATTTCTTTTTCTACACGAAGCCAACGTCCAACACCTCTCAATGAGCGGCTCAATTTTTGACTTACAATTTTCTTTAATCTTTTTCTTTAAAAAGCTTCCAGCCGGGTAGTTCTCCCACCCCCTTTTGCTGGTCGCAGCCTCCCCCCTCCACAGCCCTGGCTTTTTTCCCTGCCCCTTTCCCGTGCTGGTGGTATTGCTTTTCTCTTGCCACACCTTCTCTTGCACTTTCCCTAAATCCCCCCTCCAAGCTGTTGAATTTAGCCTCTTTATCTTTGTTTTCCTAAACCATTCCTTCCTATTTTGCAATACCGGCCTGGTTTTTCTTCCTGTGGGAGTGACTGCCTTTCTCCAAGGGGCAGGTTGCCTTCCTGTCTGTGGAAGTCAGGTCCAAGGGAGGGAGAAGAGGCTCCAGGGAGGCGCGGGAGGCTCCCACCGCAGAGGTGGCATTGCCAGCCGGCTTCAGGGGACCCACATGTGTTGACACGCTTGGGAGGCTGTCCCTTTATCTGAGAGCCCTAACTGGTGAGTGTGGAGAGCCCATGTAGGGTCCACACGAGCTCTGCCCTGTGAAGTGTTTTCTCTTTTCAGAAGAGTAAAGAAGCCTGTGCTGATTTTGGTAACTAGATAAATGCATGGCTCTGAAATGTAGCCAACTGCAACATAGAGTAGATCGTAGTCTGTGTTCGTGCAGCAGTTTACAGTAATGAAAAGCATTGGTTTGTGAAGGGAGGATTTTGGTTTTGAAATCAGATCCGAGCACAACCTTGGAGGCAGGGGATAGACTTTCATTTTTTGGAAGCAGCTCTCGAGGCAGGTGCAGGGTGAGTAATTTGCCACACACAGACCACGCGAGTTAACCAATGAGCACTGGGCTTCTCCTCGGTCGGATAGTATAGTTTCCCTGTCCGTCAAGAGCTAGCCCAGCAACCAAACCCAGATTCCAGGTGTGGTATTCCACGGTGGTTCTGTAATTTGTAATCATAGAAACAGAATGTTCCTCCTCTCATTTCTTCCCTGCCAACAGTTTCTGGGTGGGTGAATGTCAGGAGCTGGAGTTATTTTTAAAGAGGAGAGGTGAGGCTTGTCGTGCGAAGCTGGGAAGAGGGCGTTTGTTTGCAGAGCAGTGCTGACATCAAAGTATAGATTACTGCTCAGTGGCTAGGCACTTGTCCTATAACAGGTAATGTTTAACGTGCCAGTCACAAAGATCACAGAAACGGCGTATGCCCAGGCATCAGATAGCACTGCCATTTACGCTCTGAAAGACTGAAAGGCTATCTGCACCCCAAGTATTTTTTTTTTCTCAAATATCCATATGCATTGGTCTGGCTGCTGCCTCTTTTGCCGACTGTAATTGGACTTTGAAGCTGTGAAGTTATAAAAATTTGTAATCTTTGTCTGAGAGAGAGCTCAGCTAAGCAATCACTTTCCACTTCTTTTCACAGGATAATATCAGTGTTTTTTTGAAAGCTTGTGAACAGATTGGATTGAAAGAAGCCCAGCTTTTTCATCCTGGGGATCTGCAGGATTTATCAAATCGAGTCACTGTCAAGTAAGTTTCACTGGTTTGTTAGATCTGCCTATTTCAACTTAGGGCTTGCAGCTTAAGTGAAAAGAATTGCCGAGAGTTCATGATTGCAGAGAAACTGTTCCTTTCTCTGAACCTTCCTCTGTTTTTGTACCAAAATAGAGACATAAATGGCTTATGGACTGTGATTAGTAGCATGGCATGGTCTTACTGGAAGTCTCTATACTGACCGAAATGGTTGCGTTTGTATTTTCATGCTTGCCTGGGATGGTAGTGTTTGGTTGCTAATGGTGAAGATACTCATTACATTTGAAAAGCGAATTTAGAGCTTATACTCTGCATAGCACACAGAGTAAAAATAGTTAGTTTGGGATAGTGTTTAAATTATATTTGGAGTTAAAACGTGATTAACAAAAATTAGAGTAGGGCGGTAGTGGCAAAAGGGACTTTCTTAATATTTGGAAGACAGCGGTGCCTCAGACTAATATATCATGCTAAGACTTTGTCAGCTGTGGCTGATTTTTAAAAATGAACTGTTTTTCACTATTAGTAGCATGGCTGAGAAAGTGAAAGTGGGGTGAGAACATGTATGCGGGTATACTGTGAGATTTGAGGTAGAAAATAGTGTTCCTATGTGGGTATATGGTTTCAGGAAATCTGGTTTTAAGCCCTTGTGAGATTTTTTTCCCCCCACATAAATCTAATTTACTTCCAGGAAGTCAGTAATAAATTTGTGTTATCAGATAAATGTGACAGTAAAGTTAATTTTGTAAATAACTACCTCCTTGTCATCAATGGCTCTTAAACCAAATTAATATTTTTTCAAGGAAGAAAATAAACACCTTGTTTTATCTGTAGAAATAATGGAAATGAAAAGAATCAGTTTTTACCAGTTCAGAGATTTAGTTGACACTATGAATATCCCTATGTAATCGCTTTAGTAGCTATTAAACAATTCGCTATCTTAAATATGGCCAATTTTTTTTGACTAAAAATAACCATTTAAATAAATACCTTTCGTATACATGGTCTTCTAGCAGTACAGCCTAAAAATTCATGTGGAATTAATTTTTCAAACCCTATCTATTTTTAAATGAACACACTGTTTTGGACCCATTTGCTTATGGTTTTGTTGAATAAGCTTTTCTATATTCCATGATATATGCGGGGCAGGGTTGAGTCTGTCTGTAGTTCTGATTAATTAAAAGGTAGCTTCACGATCTAAGTTTCATAGCCAAAACGAAATGTTTCCTTCTGTAGTATGCAAGGCAGTGTTTAATTTTCAAGAAAAATAAATATTTGGATGCATTTGTTTTATTTGCTATTAACAACATGTTCTTTCGTAAGGCCTATCTGTTGAGCAAAGAAACTTTAGACTTGAAAGTCTTTTTTTTTTTTTCTAAGTTGTTCATGTCTATTAAGAGTAATCGTGTTTCCCCTAGAATGATACTGTTTTGAAACTCCCCAACCTATGTTTGAGTAGGCTAAGGACTAGGCGAAACATGTTTGTTGGCTCCTAATGCCAAGAGTGAGATGAACAAAACTTGCCTGGAGCTTGTTTCATGAGATGTTGGGTCTAAAATGTTTAAGACAAATTAGCGTCTGGGCCCAGCGTTCAGTGAAATTAAATTACTGACAAACTGAAACTGGGAGGTCACGTAGTTAGAGCTGCAGTAAGAAGCATGCAGAACAACTTGTTTCGGTGGAAACCACAAGCCTGTCAAAGCAAGGTGTGTCCGAGTCGTACCTGCGAGAAGGCCTGAGCGGGAACATTGACTTTGTTTAAGAACATTTCCCCAGATAATTCTATCTTGTTGGACCAAAGAACAAAGGGGTCCGCTCAGGGTCTCCCACAATGAAGTTCTAGAGCCTCCTGGATGAGACAAGGAAGCTAGAGAATGACTTCCTTAAAAACATTGGCCACACTCTTTTGCCCTAAGATAGAATTTTTCTTTCAAGGAAGCTAGTTTAAAGGAAAGCAAGAGATTTGCTTACTAAATAGAACTTCACTTCTTAGCTTTTAGGTGTTTTAAAATGGTTTTTAATATATAAAATAGAGACAGTTGTAGGTCAGAATTCTTGTCCTATCTTGGTTAAATCAGTGGTTTTCAACTGGGGGCAGTTTTGTCCCCAAGGGATGGTGGGCTGTGTCTGGAGATACTTCGGGTTGTCATAGCTGCTGCAGGGATGGTGTACTTACCTAAGAGGCCAGGAATGCAGCTAAATACCCTTTAATGCACAGGACAGCCCCTCACAACAGTAAGTTTTCCTCCCCCAAATATTAATAGTACTGGGTTCTGAAATTCTGGGTTAGACTTAGAAGTTTCCTCATTCTCTCTGCTAGCAAAATAGTCATATGAAAATGAAGGATAGTGACAGATACTTTTGACACTGAAAAAGTGTAACTTCTTATTTACTGACATATAATCCATACATTTCTGTGTTATATATATGGAAAGGCTTCTTATAATTTGCCTGAGAAGTGTGGTAATATGTGAGAACTTTGAGATTATTTTGCATATGTGAATACGTTAAATTTAATAAAAGCATGGCAGATGATCTGATTACTTTAAATGCTCTGTGATAATTCAAGTGTTCCGATCAAACATCTAATAAGGCGTAGACCTGTTATTGGTCGCTCTCACTATGACGTCGTAAGAGCAAGTAGAAAAGGGCCGTTGCTAGCCTCCATGCTGGCAAGTGTGAGGTGCTTTTTGTTAGTGGACAAAAAGCAGTGATAAATACACAGTTGGCTTGTGGAGCTGAGGAGAGAGTGTGTGTGTACACATGTGCCCATGCATATGTGTTGAAAATGAGTGGCAGGAGCAGAAGCAATTAAAGAACTGTCCTGTTGAGTAATCCAGGACTTAACTGCATCTGTTTTCTTTTGTTCCCAGCAAGCTGAGACCTACAATTTAATTCACAATAACTTTTCACTAGTCAGAGCTAGAGAACTCTTTATTTCTGCAATTATACATTTGAGTATCACGTGATCTAATTTTCACTGAATCATTTTACATTGTGGGAAGCAGTAGTTAAATTTTTCAAAGTGTGTTTGAAGTATTCCAGTTATTTGGGGATTGTATATATTCAAGAATCAGGTGATACTTCTATTTTGTTGCTGTTGTTGTTGTTTTGTTTGAGGTGGAGTCTCTCTCTGTCACCCTGGGTAGAGTACCATGGTGTCATCATAGTTCACGGCAACCTCAAGCTCTTGGGCTCAAGAGATCTCTTGTGTAGCTGGGACTTATAGGTGCCCACCACAATGCCCAGTTAGTTCTTCTATTTTAGTAGAGTGGGGATCTCAATCTTGCTCAGGCTGGTCTCAAATTACTGAGCTCAAGCCATTAACTTTGGTATTTTGAATGTTAGGATCCATGTTTTCTCTTCCCAAAGCACTAGTAAAGAAAATTTATAATTTTGTCTTCATAAATAGTAGACTGAGGTAGACCTGATGCTGTGAAATTCATCTTTTGTACTGATGAATAGATGAGTAATTGCATCATTATTAGCCATTTACTAAATATCTATACTGAGTACATACACAGTCCACCAAAAAGAAGTGGTGTGACTCCACGGAGCCATCTGTGTGTGCCTGCCGTGAAAGGGCTGTAGGAGGACAGTGCAGTGACCAGAACCACATGTCACAGCATACTGGAGTGCTCCTGGTACAAGTGGCATGGTCTTTGTGGTGGCATCTGTCATGAAGAGAGGCACAGCAATTGCTTGTAGTAGAACAGAGTAGCCCAGAGGATCCCTGGGCCAATCCATCTTGTAGTGGAGGACTCGAAGTTGGCAGAAAGGTAGAGTTTGACATGAAAAGCTTTAATTTTACATGTCCAGCAATTTGACTCAGAAACTCAGTCCTGTGCTTAAACCATTGCTTGATATATGAAAATTTCTAAGATGAGAATTTGAACAGATTGTAAACAACATGTTTCTTCCTTCCGCCCCCTTACCACGCCAATTCAGTTTTTAGCTTTTCTTCAGATACATTCTGTTCATAGTACAATGACAGGATAGCAGTGCTTTTGAGCACTATTTGTCATGCAGAGAAATTATTTTCTAGTGTAGATACACGCCATCATTTTGAGTATTAATACTTGGGGTATAAAAGTAGCATTAAATAAATGTTAAGATTGACTACTTTTGTTTTCTTAAATTGATTACAATGGAAGTGCAGAAATCAATCTATTATTTTTACACATGCTAGTTGCCAAAGGAACAGTAGTTGGAAGCAAAATTAGTGTTAACATATCTATATCAGAAAAATAAAGAAGGCCCCAAATGATATTTTAAGGACACAACTGTGCTGTAAAGCTTCAAAAGGGTGCTGCATTTTGTGGCAGCACTGTAAAGTCATTTCTTAGGAATCGGGTTCCCAGATGGCATCCTGTTTTAACAGTCTGCCAAATTGGGCTTGAGGTATGAAAGTATATATGTGAATTTAAGGTTTATTTATGTCAGTAAAAATATGCCGACTTTGAATTATTTAATTTCTGCTTTTTTCCAATGTAAATCTAGTTTTACATCTTTTTTTTTTTTGTGCAAGTATGTGTCTTTCAAATGAGTTTAATATCTTAATCTTTCTTCTTTTTTAAAAGCTATCTTAGTGATATCCAAACTTGGATCTGCAACTTGAGCATGGTGACTTCCACCTGTCAACTCATGTTACTATTTTAAAACGTTCCCTTCCTACTGACTCATTAGAAAAGCATAAAACACAAAGAAACTTGATTGCACCGTGTATGTCCCCCTCTATTCCATTCAACTGTTTTCGGGTGTTCGGTACTTACTGGGCTGGAGAGTATTAATTCTTATGAGTTGCTGAGGCTCTCTTTAAGGCCAGCAGCAAAAACATATGGCCAAGTTTGTAAATGGTCTTTAGTGGTAATATCTAAGAGAATTAGCTGCAGACGAAGGTGTTAGATACCGGGCAGGTCTGATCCGGGGACAGGCCATAGGCTAGTTGAAGTTTTGTCTGTGTCTGTTTTCTTTACATTTCAAGTTCTTAATCTATTTCTCAGATACCCACGTTTCTGGATGCCAGCTCTTCCTCCTTTACTCTCTACTTGCTTAAACTTCAAAAAGCCGTTGGGCTTGATTGTGTCTTGGAATGCTGAGTGTGCCTTCATGCTATGGGCTTTTGTAGCCAAGGTCTTTATCTTTAAAAGTAATCTGACCTATATTTATCACTCCAAAGAGTCTCCTGGGTGGCCAGTCTGATTAGCTGTTGACATGAGTCAGTTCATGGAAGGATAGTTTGCTTCCTGGACTGGATAGCATTTGTTTTAAAACAAGGCCCTTAAACCAAAGATGAGATATTTTTGTTGAAGGGATTCATCTCTTTCAAGTTATTGTCTGTAGGGCTGAGTATGTTGCATTGATCTAACTTTTGAAATTACATGCGCTATCTGTAGTCCCTTAGCTGTTTTTGAAAATGTGAGCTTCGCTAGTGAGTAGAAAGTATTTAGCATTTTTTTTTCCTCTCTCATGGTCTTTTCCGGCCAGATATAAGTGATTATGTGAGTTGGTATTGGGATATGTATGCTTAAATCTATTTCTGGAGCTATAGAGTAGAAAATGGCACTTAATCTCATAAGAGGAAATTTCGGTATTTGAAGACGTCGTTACTTGTTTGTTGTGTAACAAGTGCTGATTCGGCCTCTTCTATGTGGCTTGTACCTCTACAGACATGGACAGGGTGGAAACCTGCCTGCAGCGTGTCTCCCATTGTAACTGGGGAGATATTGGCATAAAGTCACAGCTGGAATACACTGTATAAAGATAAATGCACAGATGTTTGGTCAGTTCAACTTTTCAATCAGAAAATCTCAATGGAAGTGTAACGTAGGTGTCTCATCTGAGCTTTCAAAGGACTTGTTTCCTCTACATCTAATTTTCCCCAAGACTTGAAACTGTTTGAGGCAGGGAACATATATTTTCTTTTTTTGATCTCCTTGGTTCTTGACACCATAGGAGTAAATGCTTACTTGAAAATTAGATTTTAATTACAAAGACTTCCTGGATATTTTTAAACTAGGCTTTACAGATAGGGAGAAGCCTGTTTTCTTTGCCAAATCTTTCTCGTTTTATTCTCATCATTCAAATGCAGAGCAGACAGGGCAAGCAGGCATCGAACTTTTGGTTTCAACTGCCTTTTACTTATTACACCAGAGTGATGATATGGCACATTACCATATAACCTAAAACTTGCACAGTGTAAGAGGAGGCTGTGTTCGTCCTCTCTGTGAGGAATAAACTAAAATTGGAACTTTGGACCAAGCGCCTTTCAAAATGGTGGAAATTTTGATAAATCTTTATTCTGATATGCAAAGGACAAAACACTATTCATGTTTGACATTTGAAGTATGTTTATATGAAGTGACAGAAATATTTCAGTGTCTTTGTATCATGCTCACCGATCATTTTTTATCTTGTGAGACCAATCTAAAATGTATACTTAAGACTTTGGGGTAGAACAATATAGTGGTTATAGAGATAGGTGGAATATCTTGTAGAAGCTTAAGAGCAAGGAATAGACATCTTTAAAAGCAGGACCTCATAGGGGAGGTAATTTTTTATAGGTTATTAGTATTACTTCAATAAGAAATGTTACCAAAAAGTATATAAGCCTTGTTCTTAGGACCTCTTACCTTTGTCTGGCATTAAACATTAAAAGCTGCCCTCCCACCCCCCACTCCAGAATTCACATTGAAGTTGGTATAATTAAAAATCATTTGAAGAAGGTGAATGCAAAGAAACTTCAAGGTTTTTTTTTTTTAGCTTATTTGAACTGTTTCTAGTAAACCCCAGGCTGAGCTTGTCATTTTCCCACAAGATGGAACAAGAAGATTCAGTGGATGTGTATCAATTGCTGTCAACAGAAACATCTTAAAGGGGAGCAGAGATTTTAGTGTCCCTTGACTTGGACTTAAACCCATCCTATATCACTTGGCAGCTAAATGGCCTCAGAAAGGTTACTGTTCCTCCTTGTGATGGGTTTGCTTCTCTGAATTTTATAAAAAATAATTGATCACTTGCTGTGTATCAAGCTGTATGCTAAACCCTTGGAATATTAGTAAATCAGACAAATGCAATTGCTGTTCTCTTGGAACTTAGCAAATAGCATCACTTGGGTGATACTGCTACCTCACAAGGATGTAGGTAGTGATGATTAGTGCTTGGTGTATAGGAAGTGCTCAGTAAATTGAACTGAGTTATCCTTGTGGTCATTTTCATAATTTGGCTTTCCTTTTGTGACTCTGTGAGGATTTCTGTCCCCTGTAGGAAAACGTGGAGGAAAAAAATTCCCTTAGCTACTTAAATTGTGATTATAAACTACAGGCTCTTTACCTTTGGGAATATAGGCCAGCTAAAGCTTACCCCTCACTCGGGAGGTCGAGGCAGGTGGATTGCTTGAGCTCATGAGTTTGAGACCAGACTGAACAAGAGTGAGACCCTGTCTCTAAAAAATAGCTGGGTGTTGTGGCAGGCGCCTGTATCCACTAGGGAGGCCGAGGTAAGAGAATCAATGGCGCCCAAGAGTTTGAGATTGCTTTGAGCTGTGATGCCACAGCACTGAACTGCTGGAAACAAAGTGAGACTCCGTCTAAAAAAAAAATAAGTAAATAAAATAAAACCAAAAAACTTACCCCTCATAAGCAGAAATGAAAACAGATGTGTTTCTCTGACACTTATATTTAATCAACTTGTTATAACTTACCTATTTTGTTAGAATAGCAAAGCACAACATCAGAGGACAGATATATTATTTTTCTTGCCCTTGTTATATGAGACCAATACAGTTTTAACATTCTTTTTTTTTTGTAGAGACAGAGTCTCACTTTATTACCCTCAGTAGAGTGCCGTGGTGTCACACAGTTCATAGCAAACTCCAAATCCAGGGCTTAGGTGATTCTCTTGCCTCAGTCTCCTGAGTAAGCTGGGACTATAGGCGCCCGTCACAACGCCTGGCTATTTTTTTGTTGCAGTTTGGCCAGGGCCAGGTTCGAACCCGCTCCCCTTGGTATATGGGGCTAGCCCCCTACCCTCTGAGCCACAGGTGCCACCCAATTTAACATTCTTGAGACCAACTTTTTCCCCATATTTTATGAAATATTGTAAACATTATAATTAGAATGTTTCCTTTAGAAGTTATATTTCCACATTTTTTCAAAAAAGAAAATTAAGAAAGCCTGCTTCTAGATCCAAACTAAACCCAAATCCAAAGCTTTACATGGCTTATTGATTTATTTTTATTGTTGCTTCAGTTTTTTCCTCTTCATTTCTGTGAAAAATGTCATCTTGGCCACAAAAAGGTTATCCTTTAAGTTAAGAAGCTATTATTGGAAGAGTAGTTTACAGCACTTATAAGTATTTTTATTTTGGGGATAAGTGTTTATAATGTCTTTACTGAACTCAAATTTACATTTCAGTCATATTTTCTGCTTAGAGAAAACTTAGCTGCTCCTTTGGAGGCACTTCCCATTCGTTTTATCCATTAAAGGGCCACTCGTACTGACAGTAGAAAGCCTTGATTATGTCATTTGAAATGTTTGCCTGGCTTTTACCTTAGACATTAAAAAACTACAAATAGCTATAGGTACGGTTGTTGAGATGAAAAAACATGCTTCTTCCTTAGTTCCGGTGTTGTTTGTTATATACGGTGAAAAAGTCAGGAACCTGAGAAGGATAATGTGATGTCGAGATGCATGACCATAAAACTTTATTTTTCCTTTCCAATGTGGAACTATCAAATGTTAACTAGAATGGGCAGAAAAGTTATTTACTGGCTATTTATTTATTTTTTAGAGTTTAGGCTAATGGGGCAGTTATGTTTTGAGAGTCATTGTCTGGGTATAATTTCTGTTTTGCTGAGCAGCTGTCCCAGGTGGAATCGGTTGCTGATAGATTTATCCTCTTGTTTTTCAGAGACACATGTCTTTCTGAGTGCCTCTACTAGCCTAAGGATTAGGTCACCGCTTTGTCTTTTGAGGAGCTTAGTACTGTTGCTTCGGACAACAGTGACCCAATATGCACCGTAAAACCCAAGAAAAGATGTTCCTAAAGTGTTAGTGGAAAACCTCTGCGTGAACATGGTGTACTTGCTGTGTAACATTCTTATAAATTACAAAGGAAATTATAGGTAGAATTTTAATAGTGCAATGATGTTTCATTCAAAAAGTAGATTAACATATAGTTTGAATCAACACACTACAGATAAAGCCAATTTTTCCCAAACTAAAAGGGAAAAAATGAGGCTTCAGTCAGCTTAGGGCACTGAACCAAGTGAACTCTTAGGTTTCACTGAACCAAGAGGAGTTTGCTTTAACCACCACCAATTTAATAGGGTCTGCTCCGTGTGCTTGGAGCAGTTTGTAGGTGGTGGGGGAAATCCCTAAATAAATATCAGGTGTCACTGTTTTTTTTTTTTTTTTTAGCACATTTCACTATTTCATTACTTTATTATACTATTGATGGCCACCAAATTTCTTTTGAAATGCTTTTTTCCTGTATTCTTAATTTACTGAGCTGTAGAACTAGTATTCAAAGGAATCAGTGAGTCTCGGTCAATAATTTGGCTGACATGTTAACTTCTTTTGGCTTAATGCTGAGAAGGAAAATTCTCTAGTACGTATTGTTGATCTCATGCTCAATTTTCCTGTAGTTGTATTTGTGGAAAATACCCAACAATAGAGCAGACTTGCATTTGTTAAAAAGAACATGTATGAAAATTTCTGAGGCACCCCAAAATGAGGTGCCAGATCCTTGAGAGTCCTCAGATCCTTGTTTATTTTGGTGATAAATTTATTTCACTCCAAGACCTTGGTCCATGTATTGGAGGAAAAATAGGAATAGCAGTTAGATATAGGTGTCCAAAACCTGCCAGATCCCAGATTAGTGAGAAACAGAGCTCTATGTCCTTTCTCCCCATAGTTTTCATTCCACTTTACAGACCACTTACAAGATAGAGGCAGAAAAGAAAAGAAAATTAACTACTCTGGCATCTGTTTATGTAAACCAGGCATCCTCAAACTATGGTCCGCAGGCCACATGCAGCCCGCCTAGGACATATATCCGGCCCGCTGGGTGTTATTGCTGCCGCTGCCTGTCTTGCTTAGCAGTTGACTTGTCCTGGGGCCTGCGGTCCGGCCCTCCAGTGGTCTGAGGGACAGTGAACTGGCCCTTGTTTAAAAAGTTTGAGGACCCCTGCTGTAAACCCTGGGCCTCTGGGGCTGGAGACAACTTCTTCAGGCTGGAGAGAAGGAGCTTAGTACTGATGAGGATGGGGGAGGTTGGGTGCATAGTGAGTGAAATGTGAGGCTTGATATGACAGCCTTAATATTGAATTCTTTCATTTGTAGACCTTTTGTCTTGTGCCTTGTCAATAGCATTTATTCAATGTTTAATAGTCACTGTATTCAGATCCTGAATCTTGTGAATCCATAAGAGAAACAAGATCGGCTTGGCACCTGTGGCTCTAGAGGCTAAGGCGCCAGCCACATACACCCAAGGTGGCAGGTTTGAATCCAGCCCAGGCCTGCCAAGCGACAATGATGGCTGCAACCAAAAAAAGAAAAAAATAGCCAGTCATTGTGGTGGGCACCTGTGGTCTCAGCTACTTCGGAGGCGGAGGCAGGAGACTCGCTTGAGCCCAGGAGTTGGAGATTGCCGTGAGCTGTGATGCTACGGCACTCTACCCAGGGGACAGCTTGAGGCTCTGTCTCAAAAAAAAAAAAAAAAAAAAAAGAGAAACAAGATCTACTTCTTTTTCCTACCTAGATTTTAAAACCAAAACTGGCGAAGCAGAAAAGCATTATTAAGTTTTAATAAGTTTTGCTTTGGGGTCTTAAGGAGCATTAGAATGATTTACAGTTTGTGACTCTATGGGAGTGCTGGATTTGGAGTGATGAATACTAATGAGGTTAGAAAGTCTCTGTACTGGAGCTTCCAGAGTACATCAGAAATATTCCTGTCACTGTTATTCAATTAAGCATAGACAAATTAAGAGTTATGGGGCAACGTCAGGTGTTTCACATAAGTTATTTCTAAACTAGCAACAACCCAGCCAGGTATTCTCCTTCTGCTATAGAAACCTGGAGTGGAATGAAGTAGACAACAGTAACTTGCTGAGCCCTATGACCTTGAGCGAGTAATGAAGCTCTGTTTTGAATATAGCGGGTGCCTTTTCCTGCATGCAAGTGCTCCTTCTACTGTATTGTCTAATCAGACTTATGTCTTTAAAAATTTGCTGGTATTCTAATGCTATGTGATTAAATCTGTCATGAGTTGCTTTTTAACCAGACTAGCTATATTCAAAATGGATTTGTGTACACGATTGCTAATGCCTCATTTGATACATAGTACACATCTTAGTACATTAATATCGCAAAAATTTTCCTGGTTTGTGAGCTCAGTAACTTTGAGTGAATGTATCACAATATACCATCATTCCGAATTTTAGGAACATTTAATGAAAGCATGTGTGCCTTGGAAGAAATGTGGTATAAGTTTGGTCTTCTAACACTGGCTAGTTGAAAAAGAATAAAGTATTTGGATTTTGTTATGTGTACACGAATGCCTTTGCAAGTTTTGTAACTTTCATACAGATATTTATGAATGTTCAATTATATTTGCTGTAATAATGGAACATTCCTGTTAAAGGCTAGGGATTGTAAAACTTTACTAATCTAAATGGCTCAGGATCATAGTACCATACTTTGACCTTTATAGCACTCATACAGAACCTGTTTTTAAAAATAGAACTGCTAAATACTTAGAATTTCTTGTTTACCAGTTTTTGATGTTCTATTTTACTTGATGTTATTAAAACCAAACTAAACTAGGACTCCCTTCTTCAAACATCTTTGGCTAGGAATAAGTAGTCTTTAAAAAAAAATAACATGGGGTATTTTTGATGCAATTTAGGTCATTGTATATTAAATAATATACAAAGGTTTAAGGATTAACACCCAAATTGTAAGCAACAAGACAGATTATAGACAAGTTCCCTATTCTATTGGGTTAAAGAAAAAAAATGGATTCAGTACACTGTCCAAAGTCCTGCTACTAGTGTGGCCATTGGAGGGTTATAAACAGGTGGTAAGCACAGAGCATCAAGTGTAACAATAAATAGTACAGGCTATTTCCAGTAACATGACACTCCTCCTCTGGTTGCATTAAAAGAGAGGGGGATCAGATAGTGACTCAGAAAATAAAGTCCAAGAAATGAGTCAAGCACAGAAACACTCCAAGAATCCCTTTATGAGGATTTATAATAGATGGAATGGTCATTTCTACTCCTCCCAAGCCTTTAGAAATCAATTCTAAGTTTCCAAATGATTGCCGTTCACTAGAAGGAAGAAATATTTATTAAGCTTTCATTTTGCAAATGAGATGTTTTAGATTACCAAAGACACCTGGAGCTAATAGAGCCCAAGATATGGCAGAAAAATACAAACCAGGAGAGTTGTCCCTTAAATAACTAGTAGATGGGATAGATGTGATAGTAACACTCGACTTGTAAGTGTATTAAATATGGAAGGGAAGGACAAATGCCGCTTGGTGGGGGGGAATGAGTGGAGGAGAATGGAAAAAAAATATTTAAATGTGTTACTTAGTGCCTTGTGTAATCTCATAACCACTTTGTAAGGTAGAGTGCTAGCCTGAGTTTACAGGGATGGAAACAGACTGGGAGGTGCTCACTTGCTCTGGGTCAGATGCTTAGTGAATGGTACAAGTGGAAACCTCCTTATGACTCCAAACCTGGGGCACTTCCCATTTTAAAATTCTGCCTCTGTGTTCAAAAGGCATGAAGACTTAATGAAGAAATCTGGAGGAGTTTATAAATTTTAGAAGGTATGGGTGACAAACTATTCAGACTTTACTGAGTGATTTATCTATTTATTTATTTTTTGAGACAGAGTCTCACTTTGTTGCCCATGGTAGAGTGCTGTGACATCATTGCTCACAGAAGCCTCAAAGGCTTGGGCTTGAGTGATCTTCTTGCTTCAGCCTCCCAAGTAGCTGGGATGACAGGTGCCTACCATGTTGCCTGGCTATTTTTAGAGATGGGGTCTTGCTCTGACTCAGGCTGGTCTCGAACTCCTGAGCTCAGGCAATCCACCTGCCTTGGCCTCCCAGAGTGCTAGGATTACACGCATAACCCACTGCACTTGGACTTTTACTGACTGCTTTAAGCAAGTGTCTTCCAAACTTCACTGTGCATATAAAACAACTAGGAGTTTTGTTCAGGTTCAGACTGATTCATTAGGTCTAGGGTAGAGCTGGGATTCTGCATTTTTTTTTTTTTTTTTTTTAGCAAGTTCTCATGGCTTGCCAGTGAGGACCCCACTCTGAGTAACAAGAGTTTAAGTGATAAATGACAGTGCTCACATGCTGGAGTGAGACTTTAACGAGGATGTTGGGGATGTGAGGCTTGAGTGTGAATCTGAAGGACAGCTAGCAATTGAATGGGACGTGGGAGATCCCTGCAGGAAAATTAGCACACATTCAGAGGTACAGAGCTAAGGAGTCCAAACCAGATACTTCCCAGAGCCTTCCAGAGGTAAAGCAATGAGTAAAGACAAGTTAAATAAGATATCAGCTCTTGAGGCTTACATTTTGGTGGGGGAAGCTTAAGGTGTGAGTCTCTAGTGTAGTTTAGCAGATTAGCGGCAAGATAACAGAGTGGTGGGGACTAGTTTGAGTGATGCCTCTAGTATTTGGGAGAGGTAATGGGATTATTACCAAATGCTTTGAACAGAGGGATAAAATGTTAAAACCAGAGACTTAGAAAGATGGGGTAATGAGGTAGTATATAAAACAGGTTGAATGAGAAACTAGTGTGGAGACTGGAACAGAGTTAAGGAAACTGCTGCTTGTCTATGGGTGTTTTGACAAGAACTCCAGCTGCCAAAAGCAGTGAGCTTGTACAGGAGGATACAAAAGCTAAAGATCTATGATGTAAGAGTTGTGAGGCTTGATTAGCGTGAAGGCGTCAGCATCTGAGCTATGCAACCATCAGCGGAGATAGGAAGGGCAAGCTGACTTGGAGGTGCCATGGAAACTAAGGTTTAACACATACTGTTGGACATGACAGAACATTCAAATGGAAATATGGGAATCTATTTAAGCCTAAATCAGGCCTGGCTTTGTAGATTTGGGAGTCATCTGTGAAGAGGTAATAGCCATTTGTAGGAAGACAAAATCTAGCTCTGCAGAAGTGAGGGTGGAAAGAAAATTATTGCCTCCTTCCTTTTTCATACAAGTGCTTCCTTGTATGGCACCTTTTAAACCTGTGCAGAATGGTATAGTTGACTCTCCAAATGGTTTTAGTTGACTCTGAAACCAGGCTGTACTTTAATCCATGCCATTTTCTTCTACAGGAGACGCTTCTCACCCATCTTTGCCATTTGTCTTAAAATCCACCCCCTCGTTTTTTTAATAATATAATTTAGATGCAACACAATTCACTTTTTTGTGTATAGTTTGCATTTTGGTAATTACATTTATATAACCATCACCATTATTAAGCCATAGAGCCCTAGGAGTTTCCTTGTGCCCCTTAGCAATCAAGCCCCCAAGCAGATCTCTAGCCAGTGGGCTCTAGCACTTTGGGTCCCTGTAGAGTTGCTTTTTCTAGAATATCATGTAAGTGGAACATTTAATATGTAGTCTTTTGTGTCTGACTACCTTCAATGTATGTACCATTCTTGAAATTCATGCTATTAGGTGACATTACTGAGTAGTATCTACAATTGTGGATGTGCCAGGGTTTGTTCCTTCAGTCACCCGCTGATGGACATTTACATTACACATATGGATGTTTACATATGCTGTTATAAACATTCATACGCATGTTTTTGTGTGAACGTGTTTTCATTTTTCTTGGAGAAGTACTCAGGGGAGGGATTGCTGATCGGCATTATGAGAAATCACCGTGCTGTTTTCAATGGTACAGGCTGTACCATTTTGCATTCCCACCTGTAATGAAAATACCAGTCTTCCCAACGTTCAGTCTGTTGAATTTCATCGTTGTACTTGGTGTGTAGTGGTGATTCCAGTTCGCATTTTCCTCATGACTGGCATCTTTCCATGTATTTTGTGGGCATCCATTTATGTTCTTTTCTGAAGAGTCTTTTCAAATCTTTTGCTGACTTCTGAAAATTGAATTGTCTTAATCTCAGGGGGTTGTAAAAATCCATTTTGTATGCGGGTTAGAAACCCTTTGTCAAATATGTTTATCAAACACTTTCTCCCACTCTGTCACTTGCCTTTTTGTTTCACAGTTCCTTAACTGGCTTTTGAAAAGCAGTAGATTTTAATTTTGATGAAGCAACTATTTTATTAATTTTTCCTTTGATGATCTATGCTTTCTGTGTGCTCTCCTTAAGAAACCTTTACCAAATCTAATGTTGTAAAGATATGTATTGTCTTCCCCAAAGTATTGTGCAGTGATAAGGATTCTGAAAAAAAACAAACCCCAAATCCCTCAAAACAAAAAAAGCTAGACAAGGAGGAGAGATGTTGGGAAAGTTCTTGGGCTCTGATATTTTAAGTATTATTTTTAGATAAAACTCTATATTCAGTAGATTGAAAGGCCTTAATAAAACTAGCAATTGGGATGAATGTTGTATTCTAATAATATCATGAAGAGTTTTGGTAAACTTTATCCCTGAAAAAAAGCTCACCGAGTTGAGGTTTTAGTGTGTTTTAAAGTCTTTAGTCAGACAGGAGGCACACTGAGGTAATGCATAGCCTCATTAGCTTAATTTTTGTTTTGTACTTTATTTTTATTTCAGATTAATATGAGGGTATAGATGATTAGGTTGCATCGTTTGAATTTTTTAGGTGGAGACCAAGCTGTAGTTGTACCTCTCTCCCATGTACCTCCACATTGTGCCCGTTAGGTGAGAGCACACCAATCCTCCTCCCCTTCCCTTCTCCCCCCATAAGTAGTTTAATTTTGCCATTCCACAATCTGCATATTTCAAAACTTCACATTGTAGAAGATAATTATATAACATTTTTATTTTTCAATCAAAAAAAGGAAGGCATCCTAACTTCCGAAGGTTGGGGTGCCCCCAAATCTGCCAGGCCACTGGCTGTCAGGCTGGATACAGATTTCACCCTCACACTTGAGGGAGGGTTTGTCTCTTCTTTTTAAGACTTTGGTATGATATGAATTCCAGGAAGCTTGCTTAGATCAGATGGTTAAGTGCTTATGGCATTTGGGATCTTGATTTTTATGAAGAGATTTGGTATTTGAAGCGTGCATTCACACTCAGAAGCCCACCGTGGCTCCCACTTCCCACTGTGTCAGTGCCAAGCACACGCTTCCGATGGCTTTAGGCAGTTCTGCCGTCTGATAACTTGCTGCTTATCCAGCTTCCCTGTAAGCTTTGTCAGCCAGTGAGGCCGCCTTCCTCTTTTCTTGCCTCCCCTGGACAGCCAGGCTCCATCTGCTTCATTCACGAAGCCATTTCTTACTGGCAGAGGGAGCCAGATGCCTGCCTGCTCGGTCCAGCACAGCCATTATTGGATTCTGGCAAGTTTGCTGGCCTTCTCAGTCCTTCCATTTCTTTAGCTATAAAATGAAATATAATACTAATACCTATTGCATAGGGACCAGTGAGAGGATTAAATGAGTTATTACAGGTAAAGAGTCTAAATGCCTGGCAAGTAGTCAATATTCTATGTTCTCATTTTTATTACTCCTGATACTATTGCTGGCTAAAATTTTAGACTATCCTCTGTTCTCTGGCCTCCCATCTTATGTACAGCCTACGTTAGTTTTTTTAATGATTGGGTAAGAGCCTGAATGCTATAGAAGGTGCAAGAGGATGTAGGGATGGTTCTTGTCCACGTAGACTTGCCTGGAATATGTGATGGACCCACATGGCAAGGGGAGCAAGTGCACTGAGCTGCTGTTTTGTTTTTCTTTTTTATGGACATTTTTCTCTTGCACATGGATTACTTTATCGTCTTTTCTCATAGTAATTTAAATTTCATTATTTTACCTCGGTGTAAATTCTTAGTCTCTGATTCACAGTAATGTCTCACTTCATAAAATGTAGGTAAAAAATGACTTTATAGGCTTGGTGCCTGTACCTCAGTGGCTGGGCACCTGCCACATACACTGGGGCTGGTGGGTTCGAACCTGGCCCAGGCCTGCTAACAAATAATGACAACTACAACAAAAAATAGTTGGGTGTTGTGGCAGATGCCTGTAGTCCCCACTACTTGGGAGGCTGAGTCAAAAGACTCTCTTAAGCCCAAGAGTTTGAGGTTGCTGTCAGCTGTGACGCCACAGCACTCTACTTGAGGGTGCCATAGTGAGACTCTGTCTCCAAAAAGAAAAAAACAAAAAGACTTTATAGATGAAAGTGTTTAAGTCTTAAAACAAGGAGAGGGTTGTAAGGGTGCATTTCGTAAATGAATGCAGCAATGTGATTTTATCCTTGGGGCAATAGGACAGAAGGGAAAATAGAAGATCTGACTTTATGAGGAGAAAAAGGAGGGTGAAACTCTCCTGGGAGGAACAGAGGAGCATCTGTGAGTGGAGAAGGGTGGCCAAGGGACTGGCCTGGCTCCCTTTGACAGGAAAAAATGGTACTGCCCAAGCAACATTTCTGTAGACCTGCTCTGTTCAACTTTACACATGAAGAGCAAAGTTTCTGTCTGTCTCTCTCTTTTTTTAAAGATAGTCTCATGCTATTACAAGTAGAGAGTGTGTCAGGTGTTGTAGCTCACAGCCCAGCATCAAACTGCTGGGCCCAAGCCATCGGCATGCTTCAGCCTCCTGACTAGCTGGGACCACAGGTGCCTGCCACAATGCCTGGCTTATTTTTCTATTTTTAGTAGAGACAGAGTCTCACTCTTGCTCAGGCTGGTTTCAAACCCCTGAAACAAGCAATCCATCCACTTTGGCCTCCAAGATTGCTAGGATTACAAGCGTGAGCCATAGCACCTGGCCTATAAAATTTCTTTTTTATGTTCTTTGATACTTAGAGCAAACTAAGAACCATATGCAAATCTAAAGCTTAAAGCAGGGAAGGCTGCAGATTTAGAGATAAATAATGATAGATCTTTCCATAATCCTTGGATATTTTGATTACTATAATAATAATTATAAACATTTGGATTTATTTTATATAAACAAATACTATTCAATACTATTCTTAAAATGAAAAAGATGAAAGCAGAAATGTTTATTGCTGTATTTAAAATCTAAAGTATATGAAACAGTTCTTGTTTTAATCTAGTCCAATATTAGGAATGATTGTTTTAATTTCCTTAAAGTTTGTTTTTTTTTTTTTTTTAGACAGAGTCTCACTTTCACACACTTAGCAGAGTGATATGGTGTCATAGCTCACAGCAACTTCAAACTCTTGGGCTCAAGTGCTCCTCCTGTCTCAGCCCCCTGAGCAGCTGGGACTACAGGTGCCTGGCTGTTTTTAGAGATGGGGTCTTGCTATTGCTCAGGTTGGTCTTGAACTCCTGAGCTCAAGCGATCCACCTGCCTTAACCTCCCAGAGTGCTAGGATTACAGATGTGAGCCACCATGCCTGGCTTCCTTAATGTTTTATTTGTAAGTGGATAATCTGTCTTAATTTTAGTAATAGTTGTGTTAAAGAAAATTATAAGAAGGCATCATCTTATTAAGAAGTTAGCAATAGATCATTGTGGCTAAATGTCTCAAGTCTTTTTGAAATTAGTTCATGAAATGGTGAGAATTAGGGTCTGAAAGGACTTACGTTAGATAAACTTTTGAACTTCTATATATTCATATCCCCCATTCCCAGGTACCTTGTTTGTTGTTCTCTTCCACTTCTCTCATTAAATAGATAATTTGACAATCTGGTGTTTGATCCCTTTATATGTTCTGTTGGAACTCTAAGAAGAAAGATGGAGTTACATCATTGGAAAACTTGTTAAAAAATTATGTCAATTGTTTGTATGAATGACTTCAGTAATGTACTAATTTTATGCTACCAGTGACCTTGATTTTGGTTTCAAAAGAATTTTTCATTTCTTGAGACTTAAAGAAAATTGACATTTAAAAGAACATAAACTTGGGAGGCTGAGATAAGAGAATCACTTGAGCCCAAGGGTTTGAGGTTGCTGTGAGCTATGATGCCACAGCACTCTACCAAGGGTGACAAAATGAAATTCTGTCTCAAAAATAAACAAACAAACATAAATACTGTATTAAAAGGTTGTTGGCCTTTAACAACTCTGGAGCAAATTATCCCACAAATATAATCAAGGTGATACAGGGACATCTATTTATGTTAGCCCCGAATGCTCAGTCATGTCATTCAGTTGATGTGAGTGTTCACTGTTTTGTTTGAACTTACCAGAAAGGCTGAAGGAGAAAGGATCTCTAGAGAGACTAGGACATCCCTCTGTTGATCTTCATATCGACTTAAAAATTTTAGTGTGAATTATCTGAAAGTATACTTTTAAGTTTATATGTATATGTTTACTTTGTAAGAGGTTAAAATCAGAATGTTGGACCTAGAAGGTACTAACAAGGTAATTTCATCCAATGTGATCCCTTCACAGACAAGAAAGTGTCCCAGAAGACACTTGTTAAAGTGTCGGGTGGCTTTTGCAATGTCAACCAGTGAGCTAAGATTGTGTCTGGACTTCTGTCCCAAATCCTGAGTCTGGGCCTAGGTATTTCCATTGTACCCCTCTGCTAGCTCAGCCAGAACAGCAAAAGACTCCAGTGAGGGTACTGTTTCACTCCACCTACCATCAACTCGTTATTTCAGCGAATGACTGTCTATAGTAATGGTACTTTATTTACATTTTACTTTATGGCTATGGAGATTTGGGAATCTGAATAAAATAAGGCCTAAGCTTATATTTTAAAAGCAACATACCTGTAAAACAGCACACCAGGATATGTTCACATTATTTCATGTTTTAGAATATAAATAAGAAAGTTTATTAATGACAATTTAATTTTTTTATCCAGGCACTATATATTATCTGTGTATGTTTTGAGCTTATTTTTAAAAAGTTTGTCTGTTTTCTATTTTAAATCTAATGCCTTATAATTCTATTTACACATCACTATTTTTATGGAAACTACTTTGGTATTAAAATTTTCCCTGTGGGATTTTCTAATAAGGTGATCTTATATCCATGCTCATTTAATTTATGATCACATTCAGATGAATTCTTTCTTTCTTTTTTTTTTTGGAGACAGGAGCCTCAAGCTGTCCCCCTGGCTAGAGTGCCGTGGCACCTCAGCTCACAGCAACCTCCAACTCCTGGGCTCAAGCGAGTCTCCTGCCTCAGCCTCCCAAGTAGCTGGGACCACAGGCGCCCGCCACAACGCCCAGCCATTTTTTTGGTTGCAGCCGTCATTGTTGTTTGGCGGGTCCAGGCTGGATTCGAACCTGCCACCCTGGGTGTACGTGGCTGGTGTCTTAGCCACTTGAGCCACAGGCGCTGAGCCCAGATGAATTATTTCAATGTTGTTTTAGATTTTGTTTTAACTGGAGAAAACAAAGATTAGGTGATACAGAAATATTTCAAGACAGGTTTCTTACCAGTTACCTTTCTTCAGAGACATGAGAATGCATGGTAATATGAGGAAATTATAGAGTGAATGCAATGAAATTTGTTTTGACTTTCTGAATAGCATTCCTTTAAAGCTGGTTGACTTTTCAGAAATTTTATGGAAGAAATTCCATCTGCACTACTTGAAACATTTTGTTCTGTGGACTCAAGACTTTTTTTTTTTTTACTGCCTAGGTGTTCTCTTCTGGATCCTGTAGAGTGTCAGTGATTATGAGGTATTAAGTAATAATCTTAGTAACCTTCCCTGTCCTTTAGATCTGTGGACCAGGGCTTCCTGAGAGCCAGCTTAGTGTGCAGTGATAGCAAGTCAAGTGCATTTTTTTGTTGCTTTCGTAAGCAGACCTCAGCACAGTGAAGCAGATAGAGATTTTTTCAGTCAACACTTGAAGATCATTGACAGTATTTCCAGGCCTCTCACTTAACTTTGAGTGTCTTTGTGCTTTTTATTGTTTGTTTAAAATTCTACTTGGATTAGACTAAAGGACTTACGTTTCAGTGAAACTTCTTTTTTCACAGAAGTAGCTGAATTCATTGAAGCTGTAATTTCAGTTCAGATGCAGTTTTATCTGTGATGTATCGCTAGGGCAATGGCTTTCAGTCATCAGCGTCAGAATCCCTGGAAGGTTCATTAAAAACACATAATACTAGATCTCTGACTTCAGAGAGAATTTTGTTTTAAGAAGGTTCTTGTGGCCTCTCTGTAGAGCAGGAAAGGAAGTATGTCAGAGAAAGAAGACATCGCTTTGTCTAGCTCCTAGATATCTCAAATAGAACTGGTGAGATTTAGTGGTGAAAGTTTACTGGACAGGCAGTTGTTTGGCTTAGATCTCAGATTTCTGGCTCTAAAACTTGGGGCATCATTAAGGCAGCACACGTGGAAAGATGAACAGGCTTGGAGATTAGATGATGCCTGTACCCATTAAATTTTAAATTTTGGACAGGAATAATGACAGTGATATAGCTGAGAAAAGTTTTCTGGGAGATAATGGAAGAATTGTGTTGACACTAAATATGGTGACTAGGACTGCAGGGTTGGGGAGGTGGACCTCATTAAGATTCAGTAATTTGGGGGAGATTTTTGAAAGGTATTCACAAATAAAACAGAAAACTTGGAATTGATTGCTGTAATTATAAGTGACATCCAGTTGAAACCTATAATTGAACTTGAAAGTTAACTGACAGGCAGGGTTATATTAAACTGAATTTAAAGGCAGTTATGTTAATTATTTGAAATGTGTCCATTCTCAGTGGTTCATAACAGGTGATTGGTGGCATTCTAATCTGAAATTTCAACTGTTGCATGGGAAGTTGAAGAGCAGTGGAGTGGACATGTGTGTACACATGTGAAATCAAGAGTGGCGTGTGTAAATGGAAAATTCTGCATAGTGCATCCTGTTGACTAAAGACAAGTGGCTTTATACAAATTATTTAAAAAAATTTAGTAAAAAATGAACATGATCTATCTATCTTGGACAGTTGGTCAATTCCTCCAACTACATCTATTTGTAATCTTGGACAATTGGTCAGTTCCTCTAACTACATGTCTTTGTATTCATGAGATAGGTTGGTTTGGTTTTATTAGTCCTGAGATGTTTGGAAAATGTGTTTATAGAGAAGAAATTTCTTATTTCTTTTTTCTTAAATGACACTTATATTTTGGTTTCTTTTTGTGTTTGTTATGTGCTACAGTAAAGATGATCTCTTTGAAGTTTCTTTACCATACTCTAACTAATTGGACTTAAGTAGTTTCATGTGAAAATTTGGTAACAGAATTTAGCTCTAACCTGTGAATTTCACTGACATGGATAGCACTGTTGGCAGTGGTTGGCTGTGAATGGGAGTTTAAATAGAGAATAAGAAGCAGGTGTTTCATTTTTTAGGCAAATCACACATGCTTGAGTCATGTAAACCTGGGTTTGAATTATGACCAAGAAAGGTAATTTCTGGAAAATTACTTAATCTCACTAAGCATCAGTCTCACATCTATAAAATGGGGATTACACCAAATATTGAGCTATCTTGGAGATCAAATGAAGCTGCATATGAAATGTGTGGAACAACACAACTGCAGTGCTTATATTAGTTTTCTGTAGCCATTGTAACAAATTACTACGAATTTAGTGACTTTTAAAATAACAGATTTATCCTCTTACAGCGGAATGTCCTGTCTAAAATGAGTCTTAAAAGGTTAAGATCAAGGTGTGTCAGCAGCCTTGGTTTCTTCCTGAAGCTCAAGGGGAATCCATTTCTTGCCCCGTTCACCTCCAGAGAAGCTGCATTTCTTGGCTCCTGACTGCATCACTCCAGTCTCTGCCTCTGTGGCACAACCTTTCTCCTCTGAGACAGTCAGCTTCCCTCTTACTCTCTCTTCTAAGGACACTGTGATTACATTTATGACCTGCTGGGATAATCCAGGCTGTCTTCCCAAGATCTTAATTTAATCATAATTGCAGAGTTCCATTTTCCATATAAAATAACTCTCACAAATTCCAAGGACAAGGAAGTAAGCATCGGAGATGGAAGGGGGTCATTATTCAGCTTGTCACTGAGTTCAGTAAATAGAAATGGAATTTGTTTTTTCAAGTTAAAACCTTTTGTGGGTGGTACAATCTGTATTATTCAGGTGCAGGGTATTTTATGCACAAATACCTTATAGCATGTATGTACCACTCTAGGGTACATGATAAATGGGACCTAAAATGTGTAACAGTCAGGTAATGGCTAAAATAAGGCCTGATTGGAAAAGTGAGAACATCTGAGTGGTCAGACTTCTTGGGACTATATTACGGTATCAATGGAATGGAGAAAGTGAAGGTGTGATACATCATTTCTTTCAGCTTTATATCTGAGAGACAGGTGAGCTCAGGTGAGTTTTTCCAGGATAGCAAGAATGTTGACCTCCTAGATCTACTTATAATTCTTTCACTTATGTGTGTGTATGTATGTACATATACACACACTGAGTATGTATAAGTACAGATACACCCCCCACCCTCACACACAGAGTATCTGTTGTGGTTGAGGCAAAGAGTTGGGTCTTGCCCTTTGGTCTGATAACTCTCAGGTGTGTGTAGTCCTTGCCTGGCTCTTTGCTTCACTCATACATTTAATGTCTTTTTCTAGGTTGTGGCAAGTAAATGAGCCTTTCAGCTAATTTTATGCTCCTGGGAACCTTAAACCTTATGCTTTATCTGATTAGATGAGCTGGTTAAATTCTTAGATCCTCTAAAATAGTAGTTCTCAACCATGGGTAATTTTTTCCAATCTCTTCTCCCCAGGAGACCTCTGGCAATATCTGGAGACTGATTTTTTTTTTCATGACGGGGCAGGGTGTCGGGGGGAGTGGTACTGATGATTTTTTTTCATGACGGGGGCAGGGTGTGGGGGGGAGTGGTACTGGTAGCTAGTCAGGAATGCTGGTTAACATCTCCAAATGCACAGAACATTCTCCTCACCACAAAGAATTATGAGGCTCAAAATGTTAACATTGCTGAGGTTGAGAAACCCTCATCTAAAATTATATTATCTCTGTTAACCTTTGCCATAAATAAATAGAGAAAAAATTTGGTGTTTTCTGTCTTGGATTGTTTCAGTAAACATTAGATAGAGAGGCTTATGTGGAACAGGCAATATTTAAGACTAAAGTGATTTATGATATGAAACTCAAGGCTAGGAATATGATTTAGAGGGGCACTAATTTTTTTATGGTTGAAAATTAAAATTTTGAAACAAGTCTTCTAGGCAGGGAGAATAATTTACTTTTAAGAAATATGGAGACTTGGGCGGTGCCTGTGGCTCAGTGGGTAGGGCGCTGGCCCCATAAACCAAGGGTGGCGGGTTCAAATCCAGCCCTGGCCAAACTGCACCAAAAAAATAGCCAGGCATTGTGGTGGGTGCCAGTAGTCCCAGCTACTCGGGAGGCTGAGGCAAGAGAATCTCCTAAGCCCAGGAGTTGAAGGTTGCTGTGAGCTGTGACACCACAGCAATCTACCGAGGGCGATAAAGTGAGACTCTGTCTCCTAAAAAAAATAAAGAAAAATGGAGACTTCTGAACATGTTGCATGAATGAATAGGTTGGTATGCATTATTTTGACATTGTGGGGGTTGTATCACAGACACATGGCACATTTAATATATTTAAATAATACCTAAGGAATTGATATAATGATAACTTAGAAATAACAATTTGCATTATCTTATGCTTTACAGAGAACTTTCATGTACATCAAAAAGGAAATAAGTATGTGGTGGTAGGTACTTGAAATGTTTGATTCTCTTTTAAGATAAGAAAATATCTTTAGGATGCTAACAGATTTTCCTGCTTAACCTTGTACATGTTTACTTGTACATGTGCTCCAGTTCATGCGTACCGGTCTTACAAAAACCAGGCCGGGAAGCATCTAGCTGTATAGTACAGTACACGTATCAGTCCTCTCAGTATGAGACTTGATAATACGTTCACTTAGAAGTTCCTACAAAAGTGCTTTGGCATTGTTCCATCTGTGGAACATATGATGAGTTGTATATGCAAGATTGGGGAGTATATATGTAGATATATGCATATCTACATATACATATGTGGAAATGTATCTATTGTGGAAAAGATGGCCCTGGGAACTTTAACCATTGTCTTTGGGGAGGAGATCTAGGTAGGAAATTATTGATGACACAGGTTTTGAACAATCTGACGAAAATACTGAATTATAAGGAAAAATTTGGGGGACGAAGAAATAAATTATTTTAAAAGTATATTCTCGTAGAAAATACTTATGATTCCACTAATATTAAAACAGGGTCTTGGGAACGTCTTTGACTCACATCAAGCCTTAGTAGTTTTGTAACCTTGGGAAAGTTCCTTAAGCTTTTGGAGTTTCAGTGTCCTAACCTCTAAATCATTACATTGTTGTGTGGATTAAAGGAGATAAGGTAGAATAGTCAACATAATGATTGATTTAGAATGCTTACTAAAGGCAACTGTTATGATTATTATATAATTAAGTGTGAAATATGACTTAGAACACCACTAGAGAGCACTTCCATTAACACTAGTGTCCTGGATAGTTTTCAACTGTTCTGTCAAAAAGAAAATACATTTTTTAAAGCATAAGTAAAATAGGTTTTTGGTTGTCGGACTTCTCAGAATTTTAACTTGCTATTATGTGTTTTCACAAGGACAGCGTAGTAAGCTGCACTTCTCAACAGTTTTTGGCCTTAAGTCCTGTTAAAATCTTGCCAATTTTTCTGTTGCATGGTACAGTTTGAGAAACGCTAGAATGGAAGAATATAACCTGGCATCATGTTGTTGTGGTTCTAATATCATGATCCTAAAGAATAGAAGAATCATTTATAATCAGATTTCATATTGACATTGAACATGGGATCAAGCCTGGAAGGACATCTGAAATGTTTAGTATTCTTTTAAATTGTATGTTTAGGAACATCAGTGGTTTTGGTAAAATTTTTGTTGATATTGCTACTTGTCTTCACTCTTTTCCTCCTTTGAGGAGAAGTAATTAGTGATTGTGTGTGTATGTATATGTAAAAGATACCGTGAGGGAAGAAAATAATCCGCTAGTTAATTCTCAGCTCTCATTTTACTCCTTCTGCATTGTTGGCCCAGCCTGCGTCTCGCTGGCCTGCACTGTGGCTGGCGCTCTTCTCACCCTGGGTGGCCCTTCTCCGCCCTGCTGGTTTCTCCTCTGTTTCTTAACCCTTAAGTGTTGGCTTCCTGGGGCTCCTTCCTCTGACCTGCTCCCTATCTTCTACTTACTTTGTAGGTGATCTCATTCAGGCTTATGACTTTGTTTCATCTCTATGCTGACAACTCCCCAAATTATATCTCCAGTTTAGATTTCTACCTTGAATGTCTAATTACTAATTACTCACTCAACTCTTTTTTACTTAGAGTATCTCACATTTAGCAACTCTAAAATCAAAGCCCACTCTTTTCCTTACTGCAACTACCTGGGATTGTTACCTATAGGAGAAAAATTATGGGTTAGTGTGCTGAGTGGATAGCTCTAGTTTTTACTTCAACACATTTTACATATTAATAATTAAATGTCATAATTCCATTTAATAAACAGATCCATGTATAATGGATGCTAAATTCTGTATTCACTAATCACCTTGATAAACACTGTTTCTGATTTTCCATCTCTTAGGGGATATACATGTGAGACTCAATTGTGAAATCAGTTTTATGTAATGGAAAGCATATTACATAAAGTAGAAAAGAAGAATTACAGAAGTCTCTAGTTGGGAGAGTTAGGGGTTAAACCCAGCTTCAGCTCCTGCAAAGGCATTCTTCAGTTGTGTTATTTATATGGTTCTGTGTGTCAGTGTCTTTGAATACATGTGTATTTTTTTTTCTCTTTAAATGAAACTGGGCTATTCTTAGTGGTGTGTGGGAGAGCTGTGAAATTTAATAACAAATTATTTTTAACAAGGAGGTACTTATTCATTTGTCAAGATTGGAATAAGTATTATGTTGCTAGGGCGAGAAGTGTTGAATTTCTAAGAGTTTTTTCTTCACATAGGTAAGTACAGAAATCATCAAGCTTATGTATTTGTGGTCACTAATTATCTCCAGGGATGGTATTATTTTCTCAAGTGTCATTTTAATAGTTTCCCCAATAATCAGATACAGCTGCACTTTGTAGCAATGGCGGATTTAAACCTATGAGTCACGCATTTACCATCACTGTGAGGTTGTCAAATGGAATGCAGTTTCATTTTTAGGGATGGAAGGTGGGTGGGAAGGAGGAAGAATTTAAATTTCTTACTTTTCTTTTCAATGTAGCTTCTTTGAGAGAAAGAACAAGTGAAACATTCTGAGAATTCATCTTTAACTTCTCTTATTTACATATCTCTTCTATTTGACATGCTGATTAGAGAAAGGTGATGGCATGCGCACTATTTTAAATAATGCAATGGGTGATCTTCCTTTAATAGAATAGTAGAACTTCCATTAATACAGCGGTTCTCAACCTGTGGGTCACAACCCATGGGAACTGTATTAAAGGGTTGCGACGTTAGAGGTTGAGAACCTCTGCATTAATAGAAAGGAAACCATTTCCCGATATGTCTCTAAGTTCCTTCTTTGATTCCTACAGTTTGCATAGAAATGGCCCCTTTCTTAGAGACAGTAGTGTTAGAAATTACTTTCTGTGTTTCTTAAAAATTCACTTAGTACCCTCAGACTTGCTCACGATTCCTAGACTTTTGTCCCATTTGGAGACAGACTGTCTTGTTGCATATATTAAAATGGTGCCATTGCTCTGTCATTAGGAGGACATCAGCTTTCAGCTGCCTCCATCTTCCACTGCCCCTCTGCCCCTCTGCCCTCTCCCCACTACATATCTGATTGCTTTCAACCAGATGCAGATACTTCCCTTGTGATTGAATATGAAATCATTCAGGGTCTCATTTCTTGATTTTTTTTTTTTAAGTTGTGAATAGGTGGCTAAAACTACATAAGCAATGACTGGGGAGCAGAGATTACTTCGTGGCTTGGAGAGGGACCAAGTATCTTACGAATTCAGCTCTCCTCATATCAGGCCAGTTTCTCAAGAGGCAACGCCCAGGTCAGCTGGTGCCACCCAGGGCAGGGCTGCAGCCAGCCTTTGGAGGGTTGGGTCCCAGTAAGAATCCACACCTAGCTCTGGGAAGTAGCCTCAGGAAGTAGAGGCCTGATTGCTCCATGAGCCACAGTTGTTCTGGGCAACAAAGCAAGGCAGAAACTCTTGGTGGCAGGAAGAAGTCTGAACTGGTTAGTTACCTAGCTGGAGCCCCTCATGGAGTTCCAGATTCCTTGTTTTTTTTTTTTTTTCCTGAGACAGAGCCTCAAGCTATCCCCTTGAGTAGAGTGCCGTGACATCTCAGCTCACAGCAACCTCCAATTCCTGGGCTCAAGCGAGTCTCCTGCCTCCACCTCCCAAGTAGCTGGGACCACAGGCGCCCGCCACAACGCCCGGCTATTTTTTGGTTGCAGCCGTCATTGTTGTTTGGCGGGTCCAGGCTGGGGACTCGAACCCGCCACCTTAGGTGTACGTGGCTGGCGCCT